>JASAMW010006614.1:0-43296 GCA_030247985.1 Epsilonema sp. ZAB3_2
TGCACCGTTCAGATGAGAAGATGTTCGGTACGAGCAAAAAGTACCCACACAGCAGATAGGTTAGCAGACGAGACAGAGTACAGTCCGATAGTACTCGTCGGTTCCTCTGTTGTAGCACAAAAGACAAATTTGCTCATTGCGAGTAATAAGTTGGCCTGTCTGATGTCGCCTACTGTTTCTACGCGTTTTTACCTTCAAAATACGATCGTCGAGCTCCATATCTTGAAATTGAATGCTTGGTCCAGCGGTTTCATCATCTCTGGAGCCTACATTTTTCTGAACTGATGCCATTGTGCACAAAAATGACCAGAGAAAGAGTAAAGAAACTCCTCCAATGATGAGAATTGCAACCAAAGAGAGTTATTAAATAAGTGTCACGTCACTGGCTGTCTCAAATTTTGTCCAATTCATCATTCATTACTATTCTTTCATTTCAATAAATATCTTTCATTACTATTCTTTCATTTCAATAAATATATTTTATATCTTGTTTTTGTTTTGTTGCCAGGAAAAAAGCAGCGCAGAACACAGTCTTCCTAAACAGAGGGTAAATCATACTTCAAACATAGCAAGATTTGCAATTCAAACAAACTAGACTGCCAAACACAATTATTGAACGTCGAAACACTTCAAGCTTTCTTTCACATTCATCAAAATATTATTCCCCATCACAAGTTTCGTTCATTCAACTCATTATCTCACCGTGAACATGTGGGAAAAAGATCGAACAGTTTTGACACACTACAGTAAAGTAGGAGTACAGTACAGTACATAACAGAAAGAACAAAAAAAACCATATTCCATCCACTTCATCTGGCTCACTTGAACTAAAAAAGTGCACAGTGAGTGAATACTGGGGGCTGGGGCCCAACATGACAAAAGCATACTGAATAAAGCAGGTACACAGGTATATACGCAGTACATACAGTATGAGGATCATGAAGGCTACACAGACGAGAACGGGTTTTACTCTGAGCTTGTTCCATAGCAAAACGAGTGAATCAAGCGCCTCTTAGTAACGTACATACAGTACTGGTACATATGAATTCCTTCCTGATACAGTATAACAAAAACAAAGCCCAAATTGCATGTACAAAAGAAAAGAATTCACTTGGGCTTTCACACACCATAGCCAATCAACAGCGCGAATCGAAACCTGCTTTCTTGCCACATCACAATCACTTTCAGTTCACCAGCATCTCCAATCTCTTCTCATTAGCCGCAAACACATCCTTGTCAAATCGATGATCCAGCTCCTTCCATCCCTTTGATCCCATGATGGTTGCTTCCTTCCTCGCGGCCAGATCAATCGCCTTCTCCTTCAGCTGCTTCAACTCGTGGCGATGAGCCAACTCCAGTGACTGAGCGCAACTGACTCCATCCAGCTGCCTGATTAGCTGACAATGACATTCCAGCTTCAACCCATCCACCATGTAGTAGCTGGCTGCATCCAACAAGTCACCTAGATCCAGCTGATGGAAGTGAGGAGAGATCTTGTCACAGTAGATAAAATGCAGCACCTCCATCATGACTTCGCTTTCTGCGTGGGCCTCCAACTGGTCACTGGTTGCTTCTGCAAAAGCAGACTCGAACGAAGCAGCAAACTTCTCGTTGTTCGTACCCAAAACATTCTTGTGGCACCAGATGGCTTTGTTGTCCTTCGTCGTAATGAGTTTGAAATCCAGCAGCTTTCCTTTGTCTTCTGGAGGACGTGGAACTTCTGTAGAATCAAATCGCATCGGAACAATCTGCACATGCTGATATATGGAACTTGCGCCAAGGCGTCCATTCTCCACAAGTTTCTGCTTTCGTCGTTCTTCTTCTTGTCGAAGCTCTTCTTCCCAGCTTGACTCATCATCACCAACAGGAGGACGCATTCTTCCCTCTTCGTAATTCATTCTCTTCTCATTCGCAAGAAAAACATCCACGTCGAATTTGTGATCGAACTTCTCCTGCCATTCTTCAGTGGACAATATCGTTGCCTCTTTGAAAGCAGCCAGATTGATTGCCTTGTGTTTGAGCAGCTTCAGCTTGTGAATAACAGCCAACTCCAGCAATTGGGCGCAATTCTCCACATGCAACTGACTGAGGAGACGACGATGACACTCCAGCTTGAGACCATCCAACAAGTAATAGCTGGCTGCTTTCAGTAGGTCACTCATATCCAGTAGAAGAAAGTTGGGAGAGATCTCGTCACAGTAGATGTAGTGCAAGACCTCTCTCATCGTCTCACTGCTCACTTTCTCTTCTCTCCATTTCACTGCACTCACCAGCCTCTGAAGATGCGAAAAGCGCGCCAAACTTCGCGTTATTGCTGCCCAGGATAGTCTTATGACACCAGACGACTTTGGCGTCTTTCTTTACGAGGATTTGAAGAAGTCGAAGAAGTTTCGCTTCATCTTCTGCTGGCCTCGGAATCTTTGTCGTTGGCTCGCTCCAATCCATAATGCTGACCTGAGCATAAAGGTGACTGGCATCCAACGGCTTCTGCTGCAAGCTTCTTTTCTCCAACTCTGCCTTTTCTTCTATAAAGGGGGATCTGGCAGGAAATTAGTTTGGAGAAAAAGTTTCGATCTTTTGAATTTCTTGAAAGCATCTACCTCTGTAAAACTTCATGATTTTTTTCGATCTAACCCCTGTGGTGGAGCCGATTTTGCCTCTGTCACGCAGGGAACCAGTTAGAAAGCCACAACACAACAAATTCACAACAAATTTGGTAGTTCACAATTCACAACAAATTGTTGTTCACAATGAATTGGGTAGTTATTTAGTAATTTTTTTTTTGAGCATTTCTTCGCCCTTTCTATGTGTTCACAAAGGCAAAATCGGCTCCAGAACCTGGAGTCAGATCAAAAGAGGATGTAAGGTAAGTACGTAGGTAGTACACAGGTAAGTATGTACAGTTCATTTCAAATGTTAGAAATTCGAAATTTGCCACCCCACCCCACACAAACTTCCCGCCAGATCCCCCTTTAAGAATGGTACGCCAATCAAAGTCATCTGTCCTGATCTCGAGCCTGACGCCGAATCGAAACGTTCCATTGTCATCAAGCCACTCATCAAGCCATCCTTGCTCTCGGGCGCGTGCCAAGCCGCCGTCAAACAAACAAAAAAGATCCCAGGGCCTTCTGACCTGCTCTCCACGGGCAGTTTCAATGAAGCGGAACTGAACGAATGGAGATAAAGGGCCGTGCCACAATAGTGCAATCGATTTTGTGTGCCTATTCCTACCCCCTCCCCGTCTGAAATGAACTTGACTGGACACGGTTCTGCATTGCCCCGGGGCTTGGCAAAAATTGAGAGGTCCTATTGGGGTTATGCATTGGAGGGGGCTATGCATGGAGCATTTTTGTTAGTTCAAAAGCACGTGTTTCAGCCGTTTTAGGACATAATTGAGGTCAAAACAGGGTTATTCTGGTACAATACTCCCCCAGCAGGCTTATAGACATCTTATCTTTTGGTGTGGGAGTGACTATGGGTAGCTTATGACCAACATTATTGTACCGGTATATGGGTAGCTTCAGGTACTCTGCGCCGTCTGCAGTGCATATGGGGCTAGGCATAGGGAGGGGCTATGCAGTGGCTGGGGGCTATGCACCGGAAAATACAGTATCTATTCTATGCACATCAAACCTTATGTACAGAGTGTCCCGAAATAAACCGGCCACCTTTCCGGGCATGTAACTCTGGAACGACACTTGAGATTTTCATGCGGTCTTTTCTATTTTGTAGCCAAGGCTTCAACTGAGATCTATACAAAATGTCAGCTATTTGGTCCGCATATTTCGGAAATTACGACGGTTTGAATCTCGAAGTTCAAAATCGACGTTTTTCTTCAGTATGGGGAAAAATTCGGTCTTAATTTTTCAAGATACCCTGTTCCATGCGTTTGCTATGGTGGAATTGGGGTTTCCTGCGTGAGATTCATATTTCCTAGCATTTTGGGACTTCTTTTTCAATACGAGACTAATTTATGTCTTGGACCCATGCACAATAGACCACTAAATCGGCACTACCAGTTAGAAAAACCCTCGCTTTTGACCGCCGGAGAAAGGAGGTGTTTGAGCACCTTCCACTGGTCGTACGAAGCTAAAATTTTGTGCAGATCTTAGTTAAAGCCTTGGCTACAAAATAAAAAGCCGCATGAAAATCTCAAGTGTCTTTCCAGAATTACATGCCCGGAAAGGTGGCCGGTTTATTTCGGGACACCCTGTACTACGTGCATAGCCCTATAATGCGCACAACACAGCCCCTTAGGCCTTCTTCGCTTGTAAAGCGCAAGTGGTAGTAATAGTCGAATCGCCCCCGCACGATTGCGTCATAATTGTTGCACGACCCGTGCAGTGGGTCCCAAGGACTTCTCCGCAACAAGAGATAAACGCGGAGTTCCCGCCAAGTTATAGGCCTTGAGGCTCCAGACAAAACTAATATTGTCATACACGGTAGAAAACACTGGGCTGCTGATGCTGTCACCCTCTGGGCAGTGCTCTAACTTTGTGACATCGCATGGCCATACGTACTCAAACTGAATGAGGTCACTGCTCGCGGACATGTTAGTCATTCAACGCTCGCCAATCGAAAGGACGCCTGCACCTAAATACAGTACATACATACAGCACATGTGAGTAAAGAATAAATATTAGTATTTTACTCAACTAAATACAGTGCTAGCATTTGTGAAGATAAGTAGAGTATACGGTAGCTTGTACAGTTTAGTAGCTTGACAAGATAAACAAACCTTGTGATACAAATATTGGTGACGAACAATATTAATTAAACGAACAAGCAGCAATAGGATCCAAGAGAGCACGGATACAAAAGAACACGGTTGTGCACGTGACGTGCACGCTTTGGCTTTGCCCAGCAGATCTGCTTCTGCTCTCGGATTTTGTGAACCCTTTGATACACACTCAGCCGTTTCCATCCGCTCACAAGGTGGACGCTCACCGCAGGAGGAAGTGGTCGCAACGTCCAGACGTCTTATCTGCTGCTGATCTGAAGAACCAAATCTGCCAATCAACTAAACAAGACCAAACAAGACCGACCGAATAAACAAGAACAAACATAGAAATGACATAAACAATAAACCAAGAATTGTCATTCCACATAAGTAGCCTATCAATCAATTTCCGGTGAGGTCTCCTTTTAGACCGCAGTGCGTTTCTGACAACAGGCAACACTAGAGATGGGCCGAGACTCTTGGTCTCGGTCTCCGAAATTTTGGTGATCTCGGCGATCATTTTTGGCGATCTCTGTCTCGGTCTCTACTTTAGAATTTTCAAATTCTCGGTCTCAGTCTCGCATCGCAACTATTAGGACCTATTTTAGGCGAGACCGGGACTAGATTGAAATCGTGATTTCACAAGAAATTTCATGCATTTCCGCAGAGATTTAAGCTTCCTGTCATGAAAAAATTTCTCCTGAGGGGCGGTTTTACGTAATGTAGAAAATAGAAGTAAACCACCCTTTTCGCCACTGTTTTTGCCATATTGTTATTTTTTTATAGAAAACGACCATCAGAAACAATTAAATGAAATTCCATAAGTTTTTATACCAAACTCTCGGTCTCCATCTCGGTCTCGGTCTCGACAAAATTTCTCGAATCTCGTCTCGGTCTCGGAAAAAAATCAAAGTCTCGGTCTCGTTTTCAGCAATAATCCAGTCTCGGCCCATCTTTACCCTATGTGTATATACAGGGTGTCTCATATAACCGAACACACCTTGCTGTGCATGTGGTAAATCTGGAACCACATGATTTTCATTCGGTTTTTTATTTCATAGCCAAGGCTTCCACTTACTTGTGATTCCAAAGTTACATGCACGGAAAAGTGTTCGATTTATTATCATACATAGTAGGCTGGCTTAGGAATGGACATACGTAGGCTTAGGCTTTTGCAATGAACAGAGGCTTAGCAATGGGCATAGGCTAAGGCTTAGCAATGGACATAGGCTTAGGCTTAGGCTTAGCAATGGATATTGGATTAGGTTAGCAATATTGAAATTGGCTTAGACTTCGCGAGGGCATGGGCTTAGGCTTAGCAATGGGCATGGGCTTAGGCTTAGGCTTAGCAATGGACATGACATTGACGAGGCTTAGGAATGGACATAGGCTTAGGCTTCTTAGCAATGTACTGTAACAAACTTGTACAGTAGCCAACTCGTACAGTTTGTCAACTAGCTTTCACTTATAAATCAGCTTTCAATTAGCTTTCACTTTCGTTGGACCTTGACGTTTTTAGAAACTTGATATGAAGGACTGCGGTGACTAAACAGTCAAAAGTATACCGTAACCCGTAGTCAACCCGAAAGGGAAGTACTAAAGCACTCTTCACAAGAGGGGAAACAATCGAAAGCCAAACCAACTGAACTTCAACCAAAGAATATGACCGAACTGACAGAAGATACTGGCAATTGCCTGCGGCAATGGTCTCAGACCATTAAATGACTCTCCTTCCCGAAGTTTCCAGAAGCTTCCAGAACTTTCGATTCCTTCGATCCACCATCTTGATTTACGTCAGCGACTGGCGATGCCAGCCACCTCCTCTTTTTATGAAACTATTATTAGCTACTTTTGAGCTGCTATTTCTCAACTTTCTACCGTACTCTTGCGTTCTTTCATCTGCATCCCTCAACACATATATACACACTATAGGATACTATGACCACTTTATACGTACTACACAATTATTATATGCAGCCATATACCGTATTTACCGGTGCATAGCCCCATGGGGGTATGCAAAAATTGAGAGGTAACATATGGGGGTATGCATAGGGGGGGGGGGGGGGGGGTTTTTTATATGCATTGGGGGGGTTATGCATGGGACATTTTTTTGCTTTTTTTATGGGTGCGCAGAGGCAAATTTTTTGGGGGCGCGCCCAGAGGCCGCACCCATTCAAGATAGCGGTGAGGAAAAGCGCTTAGCATAGGTAGAGGTGAACGTCTGTCGGTCGGTCGGTCTGTCTGTCCACCCGAAACTATGTATGTACAGTACATATGCACTAAAGATACAACTCTATTGTGTACAATTCAGCCCAAAAGGCGCACGCTATTATAATGCCGATTCCTTGGCGCGCGTTCAGACACTTTCGCGGAAAGCGGAATACATTATGATATTCTCGAGTTGTTCATAATGCACGTCTACTAGCTTAGCTACGTATTTTAGTACATCCTCATCATACGCTACATACAGGCTTCCTATGCCTGGTATGCTGTGATACGTACGTACTGTACATGCTTCCAAGTACATACAAGCTCGACGGGCGCCACCGCCACCATCGTTTCATGCTGACGGAGTAAAGAAGAAACGAACGTTTTATTTTATAGGGCCGATGTATATGCAATACAGCATCTTGCCTGCGCTCGTCTAGCAAAGTAAAGGCGCTAAAGGCAGAATAAGCGAAGAGATTGATGAGATTATGACTCACGCATGATTTAGCTAAAGCCTGAGAGAGAAGTAAGCTCTGCTCTTTCTTGATCATTGTACGCTTTTTTACTGGCCTTGTACGTTTGTACGATTTGTTTTTTGTACTATTCTCGAAAAGGTTGCAGAAAAAAGTGCGAGTACTATGTACGTACATACATACGCGAGCTGACAGAGACTGGCAAGTATGTGCATACGACAGCTGACGGAGGCTACAAGTGAGGTACGTAGGTTGTTAGGTACAAAGTTCTGGATGGTATGAATGCAATCACACGAGAGTTTCTTGAACGTGTCAAAATGTCTGCAATGAACAACATATTCTTGAGTCGAGTCATATCCTGGACGAAATGACACAGCCAGTTTAGTTTGTTCCCCGCGCCCCCATATATTTTCCATCTTGGAAAATATACAACAATGGTTAGCAGCAACGATGGAAAGTTATTGTGAATGGCTGAGCCAGCTCTTGGCACAAATGGGCAGAAGGCTTTTTGGGTGGCCTTGTTTAGGTCAAAAGCACGTGTTTTAGGGCATAATTGAGGTCAAAACACGGTTATTCTAGTACAATACACCCCCAAGCAGGCTTATAGGCATCTTAGCTTGGTGTGGGAGTGGCTATGGGTACTATATGACCAGCTTACATAGGTAGGTTCAGGTACTGTACAGTACATATGGGGGTATGCTATGTACCTAGTTCTACCTGAGACACCCTATATACAGTATAGGTCTCAGGGTGTCTCATAACAAACCATCCACCTTTCCATGCATGTAACTCTGGAACCAAACTTTAGATTTTCATGCGGTCTTTTCTATTTTGCAGCCAAGGCTTCAACTGAGATCTGTACAAAATTTTAGCTTCGTTACATCCAGTGAAAGGTGCTGAAACACCTTCTTTCTCCGGCGGTCAAAAACGAGGGTTTCCCTGATAATGCCGATTTAGTGGTCTTTTTTTGTGCATGGGTCCAAGATATAATTACTAGTCGTTGCCTGTTGTCAGAAACGCACTGCGGTCTAAAAGGAGACCTCACCGGAAATTGATTAATAGGCTACCTACAATATGTGGAATGACAATTCTTGGTTTATTGTTTGTCATTTCTTTGTTGTTCTTGTTTATTCGGTCGGTCTTGTTCGGTCTTGTTACATACAGTAGTTGATATTGGCAGCTTTGGTTCTACAGATCAGCATGCAGAGAAGACGTCTGGACGTTGCGACCACTTCCTCCTGCGGTGAGCGTCCACCTTGTGAGCAGATGGAAACGGCTGATGGAGTCTCATCTGGTGAACCAAGCGAAAAGAGGCAGCAGCAGATGGACGCCATTCTGGCCTTGTTTGGTTCGCTGATGTCGCCTGAGGAAATTTGCACAAACTTCTTGCCTAGAATATACGATCAACTTCCATCGGAACTTCTCGAAAGAATGATCAAGGTAGGATAGATATTCGTTTCGTACCTACCTATACCTACAACTGTACCTATGTTACTAAATGTACTACGTAGGTACGTACATGTCTATTTTCCCAATATATATTTTTACTTATGTAATGTACTACGTACATGCCTATTAGGTCGATATTTGCGTCTACGGACAGCTAATTTTGCTTTAGGAAGAATGGACCCCAAGGTTGAAGAGAGATTCTGTCGCGCAGATGCCTGCTTTTCTGGCAGCGATCTCGTTGGATCCCGTTGGCCCAAGATATCGCTCGTCTACAAGAATCCATCATCTTCCATCAGAACTGATAGGCAAGATCTTATCATACGTGCCAGCTACCGGAGCGAAGGAAGCCGTCCAACTTGAAAAGGTCAACAGAACGTTCAAGCGATTCGCTTGGCTTCAAGTGAAGAAGATGAAGCTGAAGATAAAGGGTCGCGAAGCACACCAGAAGTACAGCATGTGGAATGGATCAGAGTGGAAGGACTGTTGCATAGGAGGCGGAGTTCCCTCACTACGTGTCCGCCAATTGGAAGAAAGCGAAGAACCTGACGCAGTTCCTTCACTACGTGTCCGAATAGGAAGAAAGCGGAGAACCTGGATGAGTATTGGCTGAAGCTGGAGGGAGGAAATGATAGGGAATCTGTAGAACGATTGATGTACACACTGGCGGAAATGATGGACAAAGGAGAGCCAAGAGCCATCGCCAAGACTACGTGGGAGGGTACATTCATAAATGCTGCTGCTCTCCTCGATTCTCCATCCAGTGTGGCGTTTGTTCAGGCCTGTAGACAGTCGCTGACGCATTTCGAGTTCCCTTACCCTTTCTCTTTCTCGGACGAGAGTCATCCTGCTTGCTGCTGGTGGCTGACTGCCTGTTTGGCCGACTGCGATCAGCTGGAGTATTTGCATCTTCCTAGGCTCAACCGTTTGACTGAGTGCGCCAGCTTCCTTTCAGGCAAGAGCCAGTTGAAGATGTTGGAGTACGACGCCCAAATGTGGGAGGATGCTGATTACGCCGACCTCTTCACAGGCTTATCTCAGTTGCAGCGAGCCAAAGATGAAGCTGCCAGCGATGGAAGAGTAGCGCCCTCATTGTGTATGGAAACCTCTGCCTTGACAGATCCCTGCTTTATTACGGCGGCTAAATTCACTGGAGATCTGTCGCTTCCGATGATGACGAAGGTAAAACTATGGTCGATCTTTCTGCCTGATGAACTTCTACAGAATACAATGGAGGGCCTTTGGCGCGTGCTGCCGAACATTGAGTTGCTCAGTATCGCAGTGGAGGATGGCGATTATTTTTGTCGCTTTCATGATGATGGAATGGTTGTGGCATGCACGCTTTCTCTCAGCTTTTTGCAAACATACGAAAGGAAGGAGGGCAATCGCCGATTGGAGATTCTGTTCCCCCCATCGGAGCAGCTTGAGGAAGAATGGCCTGATGAGATTAGCGCTGCCTTAGGGCTTTACCCTCTCCACTTAGGCCGAGAACCAGTGATTGACAACTCTATTCAGCTGGATCAAGTGGAGGAAGGTGGTGTAATCATGCAGTTTCGCAGCGGATACGCCACCGTTCAGTTCAAGAGGCAATACAATGACCCTTCGAAGAGAATTTGAAATGTAATGTAGGTGATATACTATGATACCGCGTTCATAACGGACATACGTATACCTCCGACGTTTCGTCCGCACTAACGACAAACGCCAAAGATTACTCAAACAGTTTGTGGTTTTTCATCAGTTTTCAGGCGTTTGTCCATGTCGGGCGTTGGACGTGTTTATGTACGTCGGACGTACATGGCCGTTTGTTTGAAATCGGCATGAAATGTACTGTACTCTGTACTCTGTACTCTGTACTCCGTTTGTACTCTTTACTCTGTTTGTTTGAAATCGGCATGAAATGTACTGTACTCTGTACTCTGTACTCTGTTTCTCTATCGTGTATCGTAAATAAATATACCCTCGTGAATACAAATGTACGATCATAATTTTTTTGAAGAATTACGATGCAAATTTCTTGCCGTCTTTTGCTTGCCACCGCGCTTATTGTCAACGGAGGAAAAAGCGGAATATAACAAACGGTGTAACGGGCGTTTATATATTTCTATTGTTATTGTTCTGTTTAGAATTGTTTCTGTATCCATGAAATCCACGGACGTTTGAATCTTTTACGAAAAATCGCGTGCACAATTTGTTACTACGCCCACGCCAAATAGAAGAATAAATTCAAAATTGTTTCAATTCAAGTCAATCCTCATCAATTTCAATTCAACAGTTGAACAGGAATCAAGTATGAAGATGTTGTTTGTGAAGAAAAATGTGCAATTTGTAGCATAAATCGAGAAGAGTTCTGTCAAAACGTTATTTCTGATCAATTTTTCATTCTGCCGTCATGGAGAAGTTATCGAAAGCCGTTGAAGGCCTCAAAACAACAATTTCAACCCGGGAGGACAAGAGCAAGTAAGTTTTCACTGGTGCGCTTCAGATGTGAACTCGAATTCGCTCCGAATTCGGAGCCCTGACTATGCTTCAACATGTAAAATCTCCGAATTCGCACCGAACTCGCTCCGTTTTTCCAAACGTGCGTGTGAAAAACCGAAATCGAAGACGTGTGAGACGATTGACGTGGTTTGTTTCGGTTCAAAACGAGTCTTTCCAAATTCGGAGCGAACTCGCTCGGAGCATACTCGGAGCACGTCTGAAGCGCGCCACTGAATGTTGCATTATTAGCCTGAAGATTTGTATTGGGTACTGTGGGGTAAATCCGGCCATGGGGTAAACCCGTCCCTGGTCCTTTCAACTTGCTGTGCAAGCCAAATAGCTCTTTTGAGAGTTCAAGGAATCGATTGATATCATACTTGTCTCAATCGGTCCATTGGTTGCTGAGATATGCAGCCCTGAAATTTAGGTGGCCGGATTTTCCCATCGTCGGGTTTACCCCTCAGTACCATAGAGTCTATTGATAAATGCTTGTGTATTTTTTGTAGGAAGAAAGATGCTTCACTTGTGATCAAAGAAAAAATCGCAAGTTGCCGCAACATTGCAGAATTACTCACGTCACAATCTGTCAGGTAATCGGTTCTCTGGGGTAAATTGGGCCGTGTTTTTACTGGGGCAAATTCGGCCACCCATATAGAAAAACGGCGTCTTCAGTACAAGATGGCTTCTTTTTCACATGGTTGCGTTTACCTCACGTTAGGTACTCTGGGGGTGAACCCGGCCATATATTACTGCATACCGTTCTTTGCATTGGGTTGCCGGTTTTACCCCGTTATTCCCTTTGCTATGTAAACTGTACTATGCTATCACTACAATACCGCGGGTTATTGTCTCATTTTATAGGCAGCATGTTGACTACGGCAAGCAATTTGGCTTGAGTTGTGAAGTGCTCTTTTTGTGTACGGACGACCAAAGTGCGGACGTGAGGCTTGTAGCTGAGGAAAGCTTGAATGCTGTCATAAAGGTATGGATAAGACGCGTGAAACATCGATCTTACGAGTTTAGACGAAAACCTTCGTTTGCCATATGTACAAAAAAGCGGCTGGGTCAACTCGTAAGTTTGATGTTTCGTCCTTTCCACATACATATCAATGCGGGCGTTGCAGTTGTTGTTTCCTGGCTGCGTCAGGAGCTGTCTATTTTACGACGAGACCAATTATGCCTATTCACCTCTCTCGATAACAGCGTGCGTTGTTCTCAACCTGCACGTGGCTAAGAGGTGCACACTCAAGCACACCGCAAAATCTACACAACACTTGCAAGTAATAAGGAGGAAACTTGCAAGTTTCGTGTACAGTTTGTAAGAAAATACTACAGATGTGCTGTGCTCGAGTGTGACAAATACTGCATTTTAGCCACGTACAGGTTGAGAACAACTCATGCCGTTACCGAGAGAGGCGAATATCATAGGAAGCCGCAGTTTTTGCTTCTCTTTGCTTGTAGAATTTGCTGTCCGATGGGAATGCCACACGCGTTCACGTAGAACTGTATCGGGAGTTGAAGCGAAACAGTTCCTCCAGGTGTACGCGTGCTGCGCTGACACGCTTTGCAGCTCTGGCGCATTTCATTCGACCCAACAAAACCCGGTATGAATAAAAGTATAGGTTACTGTGGGGTAAACCCGGCCACCTAAGCTCCTTTGTCTTGCTGCATTGACAAGCCAAATAAATAGCTCATTTGAAAGAAGAGAGTTCAAGGAATCGATTGGAAGTATTACTTGACTCAATTGCTCCATTGCTTTCTGAGATATGCGCAGCCATGAAACTGTGGTGGCCTGATTTTCTTTTGACCGGGTTTACCCCATGGTACCCATATGCCTATTATTACATTTTTCCCGAGTAAGGTCAGTCTGTTTATGTGAATAATGCGATGTGCAACTTATTTTACAGGATGTTCGCCCTTAGCTTATGTCCGTGCTTGCTTGCGCTGATAAAACGACCGGAAGAGGCGTTACAGGAATGTCTTGGCCAATCAGCATCCAGTATTTTGTCAGTACTCAGTCCTTTCTTCAGGGACGATGAAACTAAGGTAAATGCGTTGTGCATTGTGGCATGCACTATTCGCATATGCGTAACGCTTGCGCTTAGATTAGAAGTTTGGTTGAAATAAGGAGAAGTATCAAACAAGTTTGAATTGAAAACTCATTACAACGTGCCAAACGACACTTTTCCCGGCGTTGCCTAGAGAGAGAGAGAGAGAGAGAGAGAGCTGGAACCGCATCTTAGATTTTCATGCCGTTGCTTTTATTTTGTAGCCAAGGCTTCAACGCAGCTGTGTACAAAATTTCAACTATTTCGGCCGCATACTTCGGAAATTGCGACGGTTTGACTCTCGAAGCTCAAAATCGACGTTTTTCTCAGTATGGAGAAAAATCTCGGTCTTATTCTTTCAAGATACCCAGTTCAATGCGTTTGCTACCCTGGCGCTGGGACTAATGCATGAGATACGCATTTTCTAGCATTTTGGAACATCTTTTTTCATTACGAGGCTAATTTTGTTTGGGCCATGCACAGAAGACCCCCTAATCGGCATTATCAGTTCGAAAAACCCTCGTTTTTGACCGCCGGGGAAAGAACGTGTTTGAGCAGCTTCCACTTGGCCTATGAAGCTCAAATTTTGTACACATCTGAGTTGAAGCCTTTGCTACAAAATGCTAAAAACCGCATGAAAATTAAAGGTGCGGTTCCAGAGTTACATGCACTGAAAGGTGGACGGTTTATTATGAGACACCCTGTATATTCAGCTTCGCGACAGGACTCAAGTCATCCTGCGTAGTTTGCATGTAGATACTTATGCAAAATAGGAGCACATACATAAGCAGGGACAGAAATCCGCATTTGCGAATCCATTTTACACAACACGACTTGAGTTCCATAGCGAACTCTTTACTGGCCAGACTATTGTAAATACCAGATGGGCCAAGCTCGCGTCCACCCTTAATATTTTAAGCGCAAGTAGCAAATAGTGTACGGATTTTGCGTTATTATTCCGTTTTTCAGAAGCTGTTGAAGTGCTGTGTACAGAATCTGAGCCTGAATTCGGCGGTTAGTCGACGTACGGCCTGCACATTCATCTTCCACTTGTGCAAACACGCGAGGAACAAGACGTTTTTCACCAACTACGTGTTCAAGGGATTGCTGGGTAGGCTTTATTATGTCATCACGTGAATGCCTGTCAGCTCACTATTGCGTAAGTATGGTCAGTCAAAGAGAAATTTTGGACAGACTTATTGAATTTTCTGCTCAGCTGTTTTGCGCAAAAAGTCGTCCGCAACATCAGAAATTTTCACTGTTCTCTCACTGGACAGACTTTTGGTTTTAATGTCCTAATGCAGGGGTAATTCGGGCCACCCGGCAACAGATTTTACCAGTGGGAAGGGAGAAAATGGGTGATCGTAAAGGATAATAGTGTGCGATCTTTTACATTTGCTGGGTTTACCCGTCGGTTCTCGTAATTGATAAAGATAGGGGTGGGTGAATTACCCCGTAAATTACCCCCTGAGTTGAGTTACCCCGAATTACCACGCGCTATTGTCATCGTTATTGTTTTGGTTTGTTGATGTTGCAGAAATGCTCTGTCCGATACAGTTTGACCAGTCACTCAGTCAGATTCTTGGCGCATTGCTGGCATTGCGTCACTTGTTCCCCATAGTGAAGGAGCAGCTTGATTCGAGTTCGGACAAGGAGACGACGCAAGAGCGACGGTTAACCCATCGGGGAAGCGTGATTCAACTCAACAGACCTGTGCAAATTACGGAGGAGCAATTATTGATGGTAATTAATTTGAATGAAGCTGCATTTTTACTTGGTGTTTCGATGTGCGTATATTTCTGTGCGTATATGGGCAATTCTAGTAGTACGTGTTTTCGATACCAAATAATAAAATTATGCAAATTTTACGGACTTCGTTCCACGTACCCCTAGAGTGCGCGTTCCGCTTAGGTGCGCGCGCCTACTACGAAGTAAAGCGAAGCGAAACGCGCGCTCTAGGGGGTACGTGGAAGGAACGAAAATTTTTTATTTCTGTCTAAATAAAATATGCATAATTTTAGTGTTTAGTTTCGGATTTTGGTATTGAAAACAGGTACTACTAGAATTACCTATACGCACAGAAATATACGCACATCAAAACACCAAGTAGAAACGCAGCTGGAGGAATATTGGGGCGCCACACACGTGAACTGGAGCGCTGACACGTGTGTAGCGCCCCATTATCATTTTTTGTACTACCAGCAACCGGTTGCAGCTTCGCAGCAGCAAGCTTTTCCTTGCCTTAACAGATACCCCGAGGAGGCGTCATTGTTGGCAACACGATACAAATTTGTTGCCCGTTTGTTGTTCGTTTCGACAGCACCCAAATAAAAACGGACAATAAACCGACAACAAACGGACAACAAATCTGTTTCGTCTTGCCAACAATGACGCCTCCTCGGAGTATGTGTTAAAAATGTTTCATGTGATCCCCACGAGGTGGGGCTGCGCTCGGATCAACGTTGCTCGACAGCCAATGAGTGCACTGCGCACTGACGTGTGCAGCGACAACCAATCAGAAAGGTTGCTGCGCGCCAGCAACGCCCTCTGGTTTGGCGGAAAAATCGATTATCGATCAATTATTGATGATCGGTTGATTAGATCAAAAATCGAAGGGCTTCTTGCCGCCGTTGGGCTTATTATGAGCTTTCGAAAGAGCCATTGCCGAACAGTGCAGCTGCAAAACTGAGCTAACGCGCAGCGCCACACACAGACAGACTTGGCTCCTACTATTTTGTAAGTAGTCCCCAGGTCGTTAAAATGAGCTAATGTTTCAAAAGGAGCATAAATTTTATTGCGTTCTCCAGCATGCTAATAGACTCTTCCTCCGCTCACCTCGTGAAAATTGTTGGTCATTGTTTCAAAGTACGTACGTACGTACGAAAACATGTTTTGTGATTGGGTTGTTGAGAAGCTGTACAAAGTTAAGTGTGCTCAGGTCGTGAAAATGGGCTAATGTTTCAACAGGAGCATAAAGGTAATGCGCTCTCCAGTATTTTTGCTCCTTCTTTCGAATTTCTTCTCTGATAATAAATATAATGCGGTTTCCAAAATTACCCCTCGCCCATTCTTTGCTCGTTATAATTGGCTGTTGTATCAAAGTGCGTACGTACGTATTACCTGCCGTGCGTCGCATATTTTGTGATTGTTTTGTTGCGCAGCTGTACGAAGTCTTGCTTCACCACTTGACGTCGACTCACAACAGTGTTACCACTGCTGCGTTGGAAACACTGGTGCAGCTGCTAGCCTTGGCTCCCAACGCACTACTGGCCGCACTGAAGGACCCGCAGGGAGTGAACCAGTCCAGAATTTATCCTCCCGTGTTCCTGACGCCTAGGAAGGGGCATAGCCGGAATTCAAGTGAGTTTTTATGTCAACACAGATATCGGCCTGAGGTCAGCTGGGGGTATGTTCAGCACACCCCCACCCACTCCCTCACATAACCCCACGCAGTCCCCCAGATTTTGAGCATTTGAACAATACCCCAAACACACCCCAAAAAATAAAATCAACATACTAGAACGTCTCCTTTTCAATTCAAGAGGTCCACGCCTGAAAGTCCGACTCCTGCCGACGCGCCCGTAGAAAAAAAATAAAAAAAAGAAGAAAAGGGCGAAAAATGAGGAATTTCTGCGGAACTCAATAACTCGCCAAGGAAGTGGTCAAATTGAAAAAGGATTTTTACTATCGTAATCTACGTAAAAAAAGCCACATCCTGGTGTCCATCTTTCTCTGCGAATTTGCTATTTTTCCAGAGATAGAATCAATTTTGCTGTTTAGGCCTATTCAGCCCGCTGGCACAAGATCGAACGTAGAACCTGTGGGAATGAATGGCGCAGGCTGCCCTCGTAAATTCTTATGGCCAACCCTTGTGGTTACCTGTTGGGCATAGTGCCGTTGAAATAGAAGGAGGGGCAGTTTGCGCCTGGAAAATTTTGTACATGGTAGGCTGTAGTTCCCTATGTAACTTGCTGTTTTGAGTTCTCCTTATTACCTGCTGCGTCTGTAGAGCAACTATTTCGCCTTTTTCCATGCTTCCGCGCTCTATTGCCGCATAAATCTTGGACTCATTCTATTTCTTCCTCAGTTTTCGCCCAGTTCAAAAAGCAAAGAAAAAGAAGTCCACATGCAGATTGGGCCGACGGAACAACCGGCGCCACACAGACCCAAGGAAGTGGAAATTGTCGGAGGAAACTAGCCTATTATACGTGAATTTTTACGCCGAATCTGACGGCACCATTTATGTGCGTGGAAAATTGATTTCGAAGTTTATATGATAGGGTCTAAACATACCCCCACGTGAACCCACAGTCTGTGATTTTCTGCTCACATAACCCCAAACATACCCCACATTAGCTTCAACATACCCCCATTTTCAATAAAATTTGGGGGGATGTTGGTTTTTGTGGGGGTATGTTACAGACTATTTCTTTTTGGGGGTATGCTGGAAATTCTGGGGGTATGTCAGGAAGAAATTTTTTCCTGGCGGTGTGCAGCAGCCCCCACTTTTCTGCTCCAGCATAACCCCACTGACAGACCCCCACCCTGGAAACCGTGCCGATGTCTGTCTACACATATAAAGGAAGGGTACTGTGGGGTAAACCCGGCCGCCTATATGGACGATATGCAGTAACGCGATTGGGTTGGTCGATAGCGACCCCGCGGTATTTAGTGACAGTTTGTATCGGTGCCTGCGGGGTTGTCGACCCTGTTTAGTCATCTGGGAGCGGAAAAAAAGCGAGTGAAAAAAGAACTGGCAACAATATGACGTCGACGACCCCGCAGGCACCGATAAAGCTTTCACTAAATACCGCGGGGTCGCTATCGACCAACCCAATCGCGTTGCTGCATATCGTGAATGCTGTTGCCGCAAGTGATGAAGCAAACAGCTGATTTGAATGAGGAGCGTTCAAGGAATCGATTGATGTCGCACTCGTCTCAATCGGTTTCTTGATTGCTGAGATATTCAGCCCTGAAATTTAGGTTGCCGGATTTCCCCTTGACTGGGTTGCTTGCTTGCATTATATTTCCAAACAAAGTGTGGGAAACCCAGACATCGGCACGGTTTCCAGGGTGGGGATCTGTCAGTGGGGTTATGCTGGAGCAGAGAAGTGGGGCTGCCGCATACCCCAGGAAAAAATTTTTTTCCTGACACCCCCAGAATTTCCAGCATACCCCCAAAAAGAAATAGTCAGTAACATACCCCCAAAAAACACCAACATACCCCCAAATTTTATTGAAAATGGGGGTATGTTGACACTAATATGGGGTATGTTTGGGGTTATGTGAGCAGAAAATCATAGACTGGGGGTACGCGTGGGGGTATGTTGATTTTATTTTTTGCGGGGTGTGTTTGTGGTATTGTTCAAATTCTCAAAATCTGGGGGACTGCGTGGGGTTATGTGAGGGGGTGGGTGGGGGTGTGCTCCCCAGCTGACCCCAGGCCGACGTCTGGAAACCAGACAAACGCAATTGAACCAACTGAGGCTGTCCCGTTGGGTAGGAGTTAAAATATATATGCCGCCGACATTCGCTTTTCCGCTTTCTTTTCAGGTTTAACCGGCCTCTCTTCCGGCATGTCATCCATGGGCGGCAGTCAAACGGATCTCAGCTCTAGCGCCACGCTCGGCGATTTGGACGCGGAGGACGCGGAGCCGATCTTCGGCATTGCGCGCGAGCCGAGCGCGACGGATTTAACGCATCCTGTAGTCGCCGGTTCCCAGGGCGAGGAGGAACGAGGAGGGGATCCGTTGACGAATTCTGGCGAAGCAGAAACGAATGGAGGGGAAGAAGACAGTAGACTTTGCTACGACGCAGGCTTGCAAGACTTTGACAAGGACTCGCCGAATGCAGAAGGAGTTAACAAGGAGGAAGAGCAGATAAGAGAGTCTGAGGAGAATGAGACACTGCAACTGGTGGACCCGTTGCGGTTCCTGCGCTTGGGAGAGGAGGCTAGCGCAGCGGCGACCGAGTCTGTCACCCCTCTCATGTCGCCTACCATGGACATTTCTTCCACAACGCAATCCCAGGTACTATCTTTTATTACTTTGGCCATCGATCGTGTTTTTCATTCTATTCCTCTTTCATTCTGGTTTATTATGGCAGTCCAGCAGGGAGAGATTACGACGCAAATTTCCGTAATTTCCGTGTGCTCCATTCTTCCCCTAAACCCAATTATATATTTTTGGTAATTATATGGACATATGTACGTACCAAGTGGCAGCAGCAGGGGCAGGGACAGTGGCAGTCGGAGCAATAGCAGCTTCAGCCAGCACTAGTATGTATGACATCAACAGGATGCGCAGCGTCAGTAGCATGCAAGGGATGAAAAGCAGCTATTAGCCTTTCTCGATAACAGCGTGCGTTGTTCTCAACCTGCACGTGGCTAAGCGGTGCAGTATTTGTCACACCGGACACCACGTATCTTGATCAAACTCAAGCACAGCATGCCTGCGGTAATTTTTTTTTACAAAATGTAGGTACATATAACTTGCAAGAAACAAAAATAAAACTTGCAGGTATTGTATAAATTTTGTAAAAAATACTGCAGGTGCGCTGTGCGTGAGTGTGATAAATACTGCACCTCTTAGCCACGTGCAGGTTGAGAACAACGAATGCTGTTATCGAGAAAGGCTAATAGTCTTGCCAAAAGAGGGTTGGCTATGGGACTAAAGTCGTACTGCGTAGTTTGCAGGTACTTCTGCTAAATAGCACAAAGCATGAACAAAAATCCGCAATTGTGAATCTATTTTACGCAACTCGCCTTGAATGTCATTGCCAACTCTTACTGGCCGGACTCTGGCCAGAAAGAGTTTGCTACGGGACTCAAGTCGTACTGCGTAGTTTGCAGGTACTTCTGCTAAATTGGAGCGCACAAAGCATGGACAAAAATCCGCAATTGTGAATCTATTTTACGCAACGCGCCTTGAATGTCACAGCACACTCTTACTGGCCAGACTAGACTATAGTGTCCGTACGTATCTTATTGTGCGCACTACTGACTAGGTACATACTACGTACATACGTCGCATTGCAAGTACTATTATAGTGATAAATAGGCTAATGTTTCAAACGCAAAATAAAGCAAGCCCGACTGCGATTCATTTTTGATGGTAAGTGACGACAGACGTCGCCTAATTTATCAAAATATTCAAATTTCAAGAAGTGCTATGGCTCACGGTCCTCGTTGGCACTGGTTATTACGTACGAAAGACTCAACACCTGTCACGTACGTACAGTATCTATGTACTTGCGACGACGCGACGTGGCTTCACACCATGAAATCCTGAGAAAATACCTACATCCCCCCCCGCATAGACACACTGAAAAATAAACGGGCGCTGTCTATGCACCCGTACAAACTGCGGCGGTCCACACGTACACACGAGCGGCAAAGGTCGGTAGGCACCTTTTTTTAGATCGCAATTTTTGAGTTCTTCATTCCCCTTTCCCTTCATTTTCCTCACCCTGTGAATTGGTAGGCCTTTCTTGATTGTTTCCTTCTCACTGTCGGTCACTTGCCTTGGGGAGGAAGCTTTCAGCCGAGATGACGAATAAATGCATAAAACACAACATGAAAACACGTATTGGACTTAGCTGTGTCTATTTCCGCAAAAAAAAATTACCAATGTACTGCAAGTAATTAGTAAAAACTGGTAATTTAGTGATGGCATATTTTAGACGGCGAATTGATGCGCAGACTACCGTATCCTCTGTTTTTAGTACGTATTTTGAAAAGGCGCGAATTCAAAACACGGTATTATAAGAAGTAAAGAGGAAAACAGCGTAGAGGGAAGCGGACATGAAGCGATTGAAAAAAGATAGAGGATGGCTGCGAGTGTATGTAGAATCCATCACACAATCTGTGGGGGCCATTTGCATAGAAATATATAGGAAAAGTGCATGAACCCAGGTTCTTCATGCGGCTCTAACTCACGAAGGGTTAAGCAGAAGGGGTTAAGCAGCATACCAATGGATAGTTCAAAGCTTCCCTTTTACATGGTATATGCGGCGTTGTAATCCACCGGCGTTTTCATGGTTTCATTTTAGCAAAACGGAAATTTGCTCATTTCTCATGTCGCGAGCGATCTTTTTTGGAGAGCTAATATAGCACAGGGAAGAGGAGCAGCTCCAATATGAAATAACCATCGGATTACCCATTTCAAGCAGATATCAAAAGCATTGTTTAGATTACAAAAATGTGCATAAATGACATCATGGCCAGTTGATTTGTGACGGCGGGTCAGAGTCGCACATCTTTGAACAAAAATGCACCCCTATTCCTCTTCTCAAAATTTTCGGAAACTTGGCGTAAATATATCTACTTTTGAAGCTCTTTCTTTTGAGCTGGTGGAGGGAGCGGTCCTTTTTCCTCCCAGAGCACTAGAGACGAAAATGTAATTTCGAAAAAGTGAAAAGTGAATAATTCTGGCCAAAAACGCTAAAATCTTGACTTTTCCTGCACAGAAATGAAAAGAGCTCGTCAAGAAGATATATTTCGCTTTTTGTCCGGTCAAAAACTATGCAAATTTGAGCAGAAAACAGCTGATCAAGAAAGACGCTTTTGGCAAAAACGCTTGCGTCGGAGTAAACCATTCCCAGTTAGCGTTCAACCCTTCCGGCCCACTTGCCTTCTTATTTGTTTTTCTTTTTTAGTTCCGAAGAGTGTTCCCCTTTGATCTTGGCTTTGCGCCAAAAGCTATACCTTACCTTCTGCGGCGGTCCACGCTGGACCACCACAGTTTGTACAGGGTACAGGCGCATAGACAGCGCCCGTTTATTTTTCGGTGTGTCTATGTGGAGGGGGGATGTAGGTATTTTCTCAGGATTTGAGGGCATCCTGGAATGAGATATTTACTACTTTCTGGTACGGTACGTCGGACATCTTGTGAAAGCGGCATCTCAAGCTTTGTACTTCAATACATGGCCCAATGAAGGACGGGTGTCTTGTTGGGTGCCTGAATCGTTATTTTATAAGGCGCACAATACCGAAACAGTGAATCCTCATTTCTGCTTTCTTCTTTTTCTGCTCTTGTGGCTCCAACAGACGTATGAGACTTCCCACACAGTCCTTGCCATGATTTCGTCGCATATGTGAACGGACATTATGCGTGAACGCAGCCGCATAGAAGCAGTCAGGATAGGGGCATCTGTACACGGCCTTCTTCACATGAACTGTTGCATTCTGATGAGTGCTATCGAAGGAAGCCATCACTTGCGCTGGGCACAGCTGGCATAATTCTGCTTACATTTACTGCTCGGGATACGAATACTGTCTTCAGTACGCTGCTTACTCCTGCTAGCTGGGTTCTGCTCTGCAGTCTCATTCTCCATACAATGACCAAAAATATATATTTGGGCTTAGGGGAAGAAAAAGTATTTTTGATATTTTTTTATCAGGTTGCCTTAGGAGAGAACTGCGTCTATTTTTTAACAGGTTCCTGTTGGCATCGGCTCGTTTGTGGACAATGCGCCTTCTTTCCTGTACTGTAGCAGACTGGTTACTGCTAAATTTCTGCTCACTGAACGAAAAGGCGAGGCAATTGCTGACAAAGATGTGAGAGTCAGTCATAAATCGCTGGCTTTGGCTTGCCTCAGCACTGTGGCATCGCATTTTCCCGAAGTTATGGAAGCGAGACTATATGTGCATGGTAAGGAAGAAGTGGTGATAATTTGATGACGCGGTGAAACAGCATATTTACGGGGTAATCCGTGTGATAGGGGGCAAAATGGGGGAAATGGATAAGGTTGCAAATAACTTTGGCGAACAAGTAGCGCTTTTTGTTGTTTGTTTGTTTGTGTATTTTTATGCATATTTTTAAGCTACGAAGCTAAGTAATAAATACCGCCTGTCCTCACTTTCTGGAAACTCGTAGAAAGAGCCGACATCGAGGACAGGCAGTTTTTATTTCTTTGCAAAATTTGCCTAAAAATAAGCAAACTTGGAAAGAAAAGCGCTACTATTTACTTGTGCGCGAAAGTTATTTGCAACCCTATCTATTAGGTTGGACTGAATAATAAGCGAAGACGTGTTTTGTTGAAAAGTTCATGCTCATGGGGTTACCCTACTCAGTCATTCTTTTGATCAGTGTGAGTCTTGGGGCAAATCCACAAAGGTCCTACCCCACAAGGCCGCACGAGGGACAGGCAGGCTCCCGAAGCGAAAGAATCGCAAAGGGATTATGGTAGCCTACGTACGTGGTAAAAACGAAGACCGCGACGCGCGCGCTTCTTCGTTTCTTCCTTCTGCTCGCTGCGCGCTTCTTCGTCGTCTTCGTTTTTACCACGTACGTAGGCTACCGTAATCCCATTGCGATTCTTTCGCTTCGGGAGCCTGCCTGTCCCTCGTGCGGCCTTGTGGGGTGGGACCTTTGTGGATGTGGGGGTAATAATATCCGGGGTTTTTGGCAATATCGAAGGAGAGAAGAAACTGGTTGGTAAATGAGCATTTGATTTTATATTTACTGCTGTTTTGTTCCTGCGAATGCAGTCCAAATTGCCCCTCGGCCCCTCTGTATGCACAGTAATGTTATGTGAGTACCACACGTGTATTGTATTGACTGGTTGCGCCAAGACTTTTGGGTGGTGACGGACGAGGTGACCCGGCGGAAGGTATTTTTCTGAGAGCGGAAAAGGAGCGAGCTAAAAGAAGAATAAAGACAACAATACGACGTCGACCACGTTAGGGGGAAGAATGGAAGACGTAGTGTAAACGAAGGAGGCAATTACTGGCTCATATTCGCCCCATTCTAATGAATTTTTTTTGAAAATCCACCCAATGCAAACATCCCTTCAAGCAAAAACTATGTACCGTAGACTTCTCAAAGTTTTATAAAGGGAGGGGACTTTTTGACGTCTAAGGCCTCGGCCTCATTGCAGACACTATCTCCTCTCGACTACTGTTAGGAGCTTGATCCATTGCTCATGCAATGGAACAGGCTCCAGCCACTTAGGTAAGAAACACCACTGGGACGTAAGAGGGCCAATTGGCCCCGGAGTTTCATGGCATTAGGTTAGGGCGAAGTGATTTGATATTTTGAGGCCTGGCGTACTGATGTTGATGGGGACGCTGCTTGGTAGCCCGTCAAGTGCGGATGCTTCAGTAGTGCTCCCGGATGCATCATTGTGTCGGGCATACGTACGTACATGCAATATCTTGTGGTTACAGTAAATTTACTTCATCATCATCAATGTAATGGGGAGGGTAGCGGTGGGGTAAAACCGCCCATGGGGAAATCCGCCCACCTAGGCGCTATGTAATGTGTGAATTCCTCCCTTTTATTCCTCTCGGAATTAGTTGGCATAACAGTGTGCGGGGTAGTCGTGAAAATATGCTAATGTTTCAAAGCGAGCATAAAGTAATGCGGGCTCCTGCTCGTTTAATCTGTCCCCAGCGGCCCTTCCGCAAAAATATATAATTGGGCTTAGGAAAGTTAATGGAGGGCGTAGTGTAAACGAATGAGGCAATCGCTGGCTCATATTCGCCCCATTATTATGCGTTTTTCGAAACCCATTATATTGGATAATCTAAAGCACGCCATCCACACACAAACCATCTCGTAGCGCGCAAACGGTCTTCTGTTCCTTGTCGGCGTGATTGTTTTGTGTGTGTGGATGGCGTGCTTTAGATTCCCCATTATGATGGGGCGAATATGAGCCAGTGACTGCCTCCTTCGTTTACACTACTTCCTCCATTCTTCCCCTAAGCCCAATTGTACAGTATATTCTAGCTTTCACTAAACACCGCGGCGGCCACCTGTCGACCACCCTAAAGGCCTACTAAAGTTTTAGCGCAACTGGTCAATATTTATTTTGCAGAGATGAACGGTGGTCAAGCACTGAGCGACGTTTTGGTGTTTCGGGGTCATTCCGACCCTCAGCTGCGAGGTTGCGTGGCACATTTGTGTGGAGTGTGGATGGAAGCCGCGTTTGTATCTGGACGCGATTTGCAAGGCGGAAAAACCTCAGGTAAAGCAACGATAGGGTACTGTGGGGTAAAACCGGCCATTGGGGACATCCGACCACCTAAGTGTGAGGGCTTGATCTTTGAAATGAGCTATTTCATTTTAATTTTATTTTTTTATAAGTTTCAGCTAAACGGAAGGGAACACTGGATAAACAATTATCCACTGCCCACTGTACCCTTATGTCTGCGTTGAAACATTAGCCCATTTATCTATTCTTCTTTTTCTTTCATTTTTCTTTTCTGCATGTCTTGGCATTCAATTAGACAGGCAAAATACAAATATCACACAAGTATATTAGCCTATATCAATCGATTCCTTGAACTCTCCTCTTTGAAATGAGATATTTGATTTATTACGTAAGAAGCGCTTTTGCAGAAACAATTGAAGGAACAGACGTGGGCACGGTTTTGAGGGTGGGGGTCTGTCAGTGGGGGTATGCAGGAGGTCAAAAGTGGGGGGTGTTGCGTACCCCCACCCAAAAAAATTTTTTTGGCCACGTACCCCCAGATTTTTTATGTACCCCCAAGAAAAAAACCTCACGTACCCCCAGCATATTTACGTACCCCCAACTGTAAATGGTGTACTACATAACCCCACAAAGTCTATATCTATCCCCAGAAAAAAATGAGCACTATTTTTTTGCACACAGTGCAACAGTTTTTATTGTGCACCTTGTAATATTTATACAAAATGCAGTGGTGGGTTGATAAGAGTGGTGTGTAAGTATGTGTTCGAATCGAATTTCCACTGTTGAATACTTTAGCAACTTGTCTAGAATGATAGGGATAAACCATTATATAAAACTATTCACTACATTGTGCAACTACAAACAACAATTCTTGACAATGCATGCACTTTGTGGAGTATGTAAAAAGTCTGAGCATGGATGTAAGCCAGAGGAAAAAAGGGTGGGGGTACGTGTCCTGGCAGACAAACTGCTGATTTCAAGTTTGGGGTTACGCGGTGGGGATACGTAGTGCTGTTTTTTTTCTGGGGGTACGCGGGGGTATGTTGCTTTTCATTTTTCCTGGGGGTACGGGTGGGGGTATGGAGAGGTAGGGGTGGGGGTGCGTTCAACATACCCCCCTCACCCCCAGGCCCACGTCTGAAGGAACTAGTGGTGTATTTACAAGATGTGAATATCAACGGCCAGCTCTCTGTCAAAGGCATAGATTGAAGGAACAGTTACGCACTGTACCCTTATTTATTCTTTGAAACATTAGCCCATTTTTCTTCTCCGTTATAATACGCATTCGTACTTGGCACATGTTTGACTCATTACGTAAGAATGTACGTTATTCCGAGAGAAATAGAAGGAACTATTACCCACTGTACCCTTATGTATTCTTTGAAACATTAGCCCATTCTTTTATTCTGTGCTAATACGCATTTGTACACAAGAATGGCGCGTGTGTTTTTTTTGTAGACACCCTGTCTACTTCCACGGTTGCCAAGCTTCTTCTGGAGGTGTTAAGCGACGAAAGCGCCGTGGCCGTGCGTGCGGGTGTGGACGCCCTGTCGTTCGCCCTTCAACCTCTACTCAGGCTGCAAGGGGACAAGAAGATGGTTGCAGAAATTGCGGAGCTGTGTCTGCAAATAGTCGAGAAGCTGCTGAAACTAGTCGGCAATCCGTATTGGCTAGTCAAGGTAAACACATACCGCGCCAGTCCGTCATTGTTGTCAACAAGTCATTCAGCTGTTGTCGGTTTGTTGTTCGTTCGTTCTCCATTTATATGTGGGTCGGTGTTGTCGGTTTGTTGTCCGTTCGTCAACAACCCGGCATCACCCATAAAGGGACAATGATTTGTTGCCAACAATAGACGACATCAGACAGAAATGCAACTTACTCGTGCATATTGATATTACTCGTGCATATCGAGCATATTGATCTTTCGTATTGAAACATAAGTCAAGAACCGATGAGTACGGACCGACTAGAACTCCCACCTGCTAAGCAGTCTGACCGCGAGTACTTTTACTTTCACCGATCATCTTCTCGTCACATACGCACCCGAGTTTACACGAGCTGTTACTTTCTGGTACCGAGCAAGATGCGAGAAAGTTCGAATGATAAGATGCTCGGTGTGAGCAAGAGTACTCACATGAGTAGACTGATTTGCAACGCGAGTAAAGTCCAACCGTACTCGTGGTTCCTCTGCTTCTGCGCAAAATACAAATTTGCTCGTTACGAGGAAGTTGTTCCGTCTGATGTCGTCTAATGACGCCAGGTCGCGGTATGTGTTAAAGTATCCTGCGTGCACTCTACTCTAATGAGTCAGTCCTGCATCGTTCCCCGGTTCTGTCTCACGCTAGCCTACGCTAAATGTAGCCGCCTGTTCTATGAACCAGTTGCGTTGTCACGATGGGGTTGGTCGATGTTGAACCGCAAGCATTAGTGTAAGTTTGGGTAGGTGCCGACGGGGATGTCAACGTTGTTCCATCATTTGGGAGCGGAAAAGGAGCGAGTGAAAAGAAGAACTGAGAACAAATGAAGTTGGTGAACCCGCAGGTACCGATTCAAATTGTCACTAAGTAGCCGGGGTCGCTATCGACCAACCCAATCAATGGCGACAACGCAACTGGTCCATACGCTGCCTGTTCTTCTTTCAGGTGAGTCTGGTAGATCTGTTGTCCACGCTCAATTTTGCGGAACTCAGGACGCGGGAACTGCAGACTCGGGGCTCCGATGAACTGCAAGGGGCCTGTCTTCAATGCTTGCTGGGTCGTCTACTGTCAGATGAGGACCACAGAGTTCGACAGGTCACGTGTCAGTCCCTGAAAAAGTAAGTGAGAGCCACAGGTCCACGCTCGATTCATGTCGCGTTCAGATTGGCGACGTACGTTTTGACGTATGCCCGAAAAAGTCCGTGGCTGTCCATGCTTTTTTCCCTCGGTCGTACGACGAACGTACCTTACTTACGTCGGGGTATGTCGCTAATCTGAGCGCGGCATTACTTGAGCGTGGCCGCAAGATCGCTCTTTATTTCTTGTCAGTAGGCTAAATATCTCTGGTTTGCTTACACAACGTCAGCCATTCTTTCCCAAAGCGGATTATGAATTCTTGATCCAACCGTACGACTATCGTATTTGTTTTCCAATCCATGATTGCTCGCAAACCTCGGTAATTTTTCTGTTTTGCTTACACAACGTCAGCCATTCGATTTTCCACAGCCGCATGCACTATAAATTCTTGATCCAAACATACGACTATCGTATTTTTCCCCGGGTGTCAGCCATTCGATTTCCCAAATCCTTATTATGAATTCTTGATCATACCGTACGACCATCCTATCGTATTTGTTTCCAGATTGCTCACCAATCTCAGCTTCGCTGACGAGCCGCAAGTTGCTCTGTTCACCAAAAGCGTTCACGCTACCCGTCTGTGGTCGTGCAAACAACGCCAGGAGGGATTCTGGCTGCAATCTCCTTATCCCCGCGTCCACTCGTTAGTCTTTCCCTATTCGGTAGTGAGGGATTTCTCGTTGGTAATGGCCAGATATCCGGAAAAGGAAGAGGCCACCCTCGGGTTAATGGTGAAGGAACTGACCACGAGGTTGACTCTAGCCACGGATAAACATCAGATGGTAAGGAAAGGGGGGGTGTCTAAGAATGGGTGAGGTCGCATTCATAGTCTGGCTAGGGAGAGTTCGCTGTGGGACTCGAGTCGTCCTGTGTAGTTTGCATGTACTTCAGAAGTACACGACGAAGCACGGATAGAAATCGCGCATGAAGCACGGACAGAAATCCGCATAATTTTATTACGCAACGCGCCTTGAATGCCAGAGCGAACTCACACCCGGATGACCTCATTCACACAATTTCCGCTTTTGATCATGGCAGTAGCTCAACTGGTCCGTATGCTGAAATGACATGACAGTGGTGCGCTTCAGACGTGCTCGGAGTTTGCTCCGAGCGAGTTCGCTCCGAGTTTGGAATGACATCGTTTTGAACAGAACGAACGTCAATTACTCTCACACGTCTTCGAATTATAACTCGGTTGTTCACACGCACGTTGGTTTGGAAAAACCGAGCGAGTTCGGTGCGAATTCGGAGATTTTACATGTTGAAGCATAGTCAGCGGAGTTCACGTCTGACTGAAGCACCCCAGTGGCCCGCTAGTTCGGACCGAATTCGGAGTTCACACGTGTAGCGCCCCAGTGTGGTGAGGTGTGTCTGTTGTTCTTTTCAGGCAGGTATGGTGGAAGGTTTGTTGGCGCTTGCCCAGGCCTTTCCCCCCACCCTGTACAGGCACGCGTGGGGTGTAGAGACGGTAGAATTGGGTGCGGTGTCTCCAGTGGGTCTACTGAGTTTTCTGATTCAATTGCTGGCTGGCTCCTCGCTTTCGCTGGACTTGGCAGGCTTCCAGCATTTGCTGCATCTGTGCAGTCTGCTGTTTTCAGGTACTGCAGTTTATTTGTACACAATAAGTAAGTAAGGTACTCTGGGGTAAACCCGGCAATGGGAAAATCTGGACACCTAAGTTTGAGAGCTGGCATATCTCAGCAACCAATGGACGGATTGAGAAAAGTATTCTACCAATTGATTCCTTGAACTCTCCTCTTTCAAATGAGCTACCAATGTTCATTACTTGCTAAAGTGGCAAGTTAAAGGGGGGATCTGGCGGGAATTTAGTACGGGAAGGACAAATTTCATATTTTTGAAATTTGAGGGGCCTATCCTATGTAAAATTCCATCCTCTTTCGATTAAACCCCACATTCTGGAGCCGATTTTGCCTCTGTGAGGCGGCGCCCCAGTTAGGAAGGAGATTTCGCAACACTTTGGCCTATTTCGAGCTTTCTAACTGGGGCGCCGCCTCACAGAGGCAAAATCGGCTCCAGAACAGGGGGTTAGATCGAAAGAGGATGCGATTTTACATAGGTAGGTGCTTTCAAAAGTTAGTTATTCGAAATTTGCCTCCCCATACTAACTTTCCCGCCAGATCCCCCTTTAAGAACAGCTAAGGTGTCCGGGTTTACCCCACGGCACCCTACACGTGCAAAGCAAAATGAGTATTGCCTATTCACATCCGAGACATTGCGCTGGGCCTACGCTTGGCGTGTCCATGGCTTGACATGCACAAAGGCATGGACAGCCAACATGCTTGCGCCAGGCGTACGCCAACGCATTTCCTTCCATTGTGAATGGGCCATCAAATGCCATATTATATTTACCGCAGCACCTTGTATTGAAGTAAAATTGTGTCTTCCCCCATTCGTAAAAAAAATATACATATTGGCTCAGAAGCAGGTTCTATGCTCCTGCAAAGTTATACTTGTCGCATTTGTTGAGCGCAGGTATTCTGAGCACAAATTCGCAACCTTTCATGATAAAGATGGGTAGGTTGGTCGATAAAGATAAAGCTAAACTTTTCACCTTATAAATTTATTAGTTATGATGCGGTCAGCAGTCGAGTAAATTCTTCGAGCCGTGTAATCAAAATTTTCAAAATTGTCAACAAATTAACACTTGGTATATGTGTACATATGGTTGGAATTGGAAAATGGACGACAATGGTACTAAATGAGCTAATGTTTCAATAAATTCATAAGTAGTTCAGTGAGCAGTCGAATCATTGCTTCAGCTGTCACTGACTTCCTCAAAAACATACCCATAATCTTGTGAGCAAAATTTGAGCGCTCTATAGTGCGACCAGCATCATCGTACTCCATTCAAATTTTTTCTCAGGAACTAAGCGACGTAGAGCACAGCGGTCAAAAATTCCACGGCTAAATTTTGCTCGCATTGCCAATCGAAAAACCGCTTGCGTCTAGGTGCTCTCAGTGGCGAGATGTCGCTGATTTCCTTCAGTACTCAAATTTTGTTGACATTAGGCAGACGCTAAACCACGACCCTGTACGCCCGATGCCCATTTTTATCGTTTTCATCACGTATGCATATTTCTACCACTTTTGATGTATCGGTCGTTTGCGAGGTTTAGAATTGCCCAATGGTCGATGCCCAATTTGACGATTTTAGTACTGAAGAAAATGAGCGAAATCTCGACACAGAGGAGGCGTAGAGGGAAGCGGTTTTTTTATTGGCAATGCGAGCAAAAGTTAGCCGTGGAATTTTTGACCGCTGTGCTTTACGTCGCTTAGTTCCTGAGAAAAGATTTGAATGGAGTACGCTTTAGTCTGATAATATTTGCGTTTGCTTGCATTTTTGCGTCACATGGCTGTTTGCAGGTTTTGCTTTGAGAGAATGCGAACTGATGAAGAAATCCAGGGCGACAGGAGAGAAGGAAACCTGGGCGCTTCTATCCAGTCCTGGCATGATGGTCGTGGGCAATGATTTGCTGGTGCATTGCCTCAGGTTAGTAATGGCAAAAATAAAAAGTTGGGCTTAGGGGAAGAATGGAGGACGTAGTGTAAACGAAGGAGGCATTCACTGACTCATATTCTCCCCATTAAAATGGTTGAAAAACCCATTATAATGGGGAATCTAAGGCACGCCATCCACGCACAAACCATCTCGTAGCGCGCAAACGGTCTTCTGTTTCTTGTCGGCGTGATTGTTTTTGTGTGTGGATTGCGTTCTTTAGATCCCCCCATTATAAATGGGTTTCGAAAAATCCAATATAATGGGGCGTATAAGAGCCAGTAATTGCCTCCTTCGTTTTCATTACGTCCTCCATTCTTCCCCTAAGCCCAATTATATATTTTTGGTAATGGAAAGTAGCACGTCCCGTTCCTGGGGTACTATGGGATAAACCCGGGCTGGCATGGGAAAATCCTGCCACCTAAGTTTCAGGGCTGCATATCTCAGCATACAATGAACCGATTGAGACAAATAGGATATCAGTCGATTCCTTGTCCTCTTCTCTTTCAAGTGAGCTTCAAATGTTTGGTTCATCATTTGTCGAAACAGAAAGTTCAAAGGAGCTAAAGTGGCCGGGTTTACCCACCTTGCCGTATTCCTACGTACAAAGTTGTGGCGGTAATATCCACGCCATTCCGCCCAAAACTGCACCTGCTGGGGGTGTCATTTTTTGTGGCTCCTTGAATATCATCGCATCATAATTTTCTTCTCCCCACACAGTGTCTGGTATGGACGATATGCGGTAACGCGATTGGGTTGGTCAACAGCGACCCCGCGGTATTTTGTGAAAGTTTGGATCGGTGCCTGCGGGGGGGGGGGGGGGGGTGTTCAATCATCTGGGAGCAGAAAAAGAGTGAGTGAAAAGAAGAATTGACAACCATTGACGTCGACGGCCCCTCAGGCAACCGATCCAAACTGTCACTAAATACCGCGGGGTCGCTGTCGGCCAACCCAATCGCGTTACCGCATATCGAAAATAGTCTAGCCCTCAGCCGGGTCTGTACGCAAAGAGCTCGCTGTGGAATTAGATCGTATTGCGTAGTTTGCATGCACTTCTGCAGAATACTATTTATTTTTTTGCTAGGTACACTACGTTGTAGAGTGCTTCTTTGGAAATGTACCTTGGACACCTTTTTTATGGTCCAGCAGCCGTTTTCCAAACATATTGAGACTTCCGCATTATGTTGCTGACCAGTTTAAAATTTAACCCCTCCTGTATGCTGAGATATAGCTGCTGGTAGGCCCAAATTGCCCCTCACGTGCGCGCCACTTTTTTCAAAAGTTCTTACCATCATTCTACTCCATTTTCTTCACAGATTTCGATTTGGGGCATGCCCCTCCGATATTTTGATGAATACACCATTAAATAGCCCAAAAAGGGGTAATTTTGGCAAATTTGAACATTTTCGTAAATGTTTATGGTGTTTTCATCAAAATATCGAAGGGGCATGCCCCAAACCGAAATCTGCGAAGAAAATGGAGTAGAATGATGTTAAGAACTTTTGAAAAAAGTGGCGGGCACGTGAGGGGCAAATTGGGCCTACCAACAGCCATATCTCAGCATTCAGAAGGGGTTAAATTTTGAACTGGTCAGCAACGTAATGCGGAAGGCGCAATATGTTTGGAAAACGGCTGCTGGACCATAAAAAAGGTGTCCAAGGTACATTTCCAAAGAAGCACTCTACAACGTAGTGTACCTAGCAAAAAAATAAATAGTAGCCTGTCTTATATTCAAAGTTTGAAACGTTAGCCAAATGCTCCCAAATTTTCAGTTTGAGCAGACTATTACGGGGTGGGGTACGGTACTCTGGGGGTAAACCCGGCCACTTAGTACTGAAGGCTGTTCTTTCTGTGCCGTTGGCCGGCCGGATTTACCCCACCAATAAAACCGGTCGGGTTTACCCCTTGACACCCAAACAAGCATATCGTAAATAGGCCTATTTTTGCATAATGCGGAGACTTGTTTTCCAGGCTTCTCAACGTCTACTGGCACCTTCTGACAGAAGTTACGCCGGCAGCGCCACCTATACTACCCAAGCCGCAACTGCCCCAAGCTCCTCGCAGTCTTTCGCCGGTTAAGAGACAGTTGAAAGGCGTCGCCTGGAGTTTAAGCGGCAGCGAAGGCCTACCGCGTACTCTTAAAGGGCGGATGCGGCAACGAATATTGGTCCGTCGCGAAGGTTTTTATCGATTTTTGAATTTGCCTGAATTTTTTGAACAAATATTTGCATGTAGTGAAGGTCTTTATTGATTTTTGAATTTGCCTGAATTTTGAACAAATATTTGCCTGTAGTGAAGGTCTTTCACAAAGGTGAAAAAGTGTAGTGTGTAGTCTTTCACAAAGGTGTAGTTTTTCACAAAGGTGTAGTGAAGGTCTTAGTGAAGACATTCTTTCAAATGAGCTACCATGTTCATCATTTGCTGAAGCGGCAAGTCAAGTCAGAAAAGCTTAGGTGTCCGGGTTTACCCCACAATACCCTAAATTTGAAAAATCTATCCTCGCCTTCGCTGTGGTGCTACCAAAAATTTCTTTGCCGCATCCGCCCTTTAATGCCACATCCTCGCCCGTGCCCCAACAGCAGCAGCAACAGCAGCAGGCCACCACTATGCAGAGTGTGAACGTTAGTAGGCTGAAACTGGAGGGAGACTGCTACAATTCGCCCTATTTCATGCGGATCTACGAGATACTGAAAGGAGCCTACGGCATTTATAAGGTAAGTAGGGTACTTTGGAGTAAACCCGGCCATGGGAAAATCCGGCCACCTAAGTTTCAGGGCTGCATATCTCAGCAACCAATGGACGAATTGTGACGAATATTATGTCAATCGATTCCTTGAACTCTCCTCTTTCAGATGAGCTATTTGGTTCATCATTTGCTGAAACAGCAAGTTCAAAGGAGCGTAGGTGGCCGGGTTTACCCCATGGCCGGGTTTACCCCACAGTACCCGATTGGTTTCGTTTTGGTAGACTGACAGTTCCCGACGTAGCAAGGACTATCCACCATTTGCAGTAAGGCGATTGGGTTGGTCGATGGCGACCCCGCGTCATTTAGTGAAAGTTTGGATCGGTGCCCGCGGGGTCGTCGACCTTGTTCAATCATATGGGAACGGAAAAGGAGCGAGCGAAAAGAAAAATTTACACCAAATGACGTCGACGACCCCGATCAAAACTTTCACTAAATACCGCGGGGTCGCTATCGACCAACCCAATCGCGTTACCGCATATCGTAAATATGACCGGTTCTCCCGTGGTCGGGTTTACCCCGTTGTACCCTGTGTGAATAGACTTCATTGGAGCATCACTCGAGCGAACGCTTCGTCGGCGTACTGCGCGAATGTCTGCTGTGTCTGTCGCGAGTACTGGAAGTGGCAGGGTTGCCAGATGTGGGTCAATACGTGGAGGAGTTTCTGCTCTACTTCAAATGCACCATGAGCGTTCTTCCGTCTGAGTCGGTGCTATGCGTTACACAGGTAAGGTGCATAGCTAACTGTAAATGGGGATATTTTCGGACGGTCTTTTATTTCGGAAAGAATGCTTTTTCAGCATATTCGGACAGAATTTTTTGTCCGAATTGTCCAAAATTTACAGCATTCACTGCTTGAGTTATTCATTCTGGATAGGCATGATCCACCAGGAAATTTGCCAGATTGTGCCAGGCATGGAATCGAACTCTGAACCTCTTGCGTTCCAGGCGAGCGCCCTAACCATTGAACTACACACCTGGCTGCCGTCGGTCGCACAATTTCCCCCTTTGTTCATGACAGCTACTGCTAGCCGGTTTTTCTAAGAGCGGGCGCCTATTTGGCACATCTCAATGAACCAGGGCCGACTATCAGTGGCAGAATATATGAGAAAACTTTGTGACTATCCACCATATGTAGTAAGGCGATTGGGTTGGTCGATGGCCACCCCGCGGTACTTAGTAATAGTTTGGATCGGTGTCTGCGGGGTCGTCGACCTTTTTCAATCATCTGGAAGCGTCAAAGGAGCGAGTGAAGTGAAGAATTGACAACGAATGACGTCGACGACCCCGCAGACACCGATCCAAACTGTCACTAAATGCCGCGGGGTCGCTATCGACCAACCCATACCGCATATCGTAAATGATACAGCACAACTAGTGGATATTTTTTGAATTTTTTCCCCTTTTTTCTAGCTGCTGAAAGCTCTATTCGGCACCAATCTGACCATGGTTTTCGGTTGCAATCGGGACTCGGCTTCCAATCCTCCTCCTTCCAGTGTTCGTGAGCTGCCCAGTTTCAACCTCACGCACGGACTTCTGTTCGAGGAGAGGAAACAGTTTTCGCAAAGGATGGCTGAGGCAGTGATGGGACATAGCGCCTTGCATGGCCAGTTGCAATTGTACGTACGTAGGGTACTACGGGGTAAACCCGGCCATGGGAAAATCCGGCCACCTAAGTTTCAGGGCTGCATATTTCAGCAACCAATGAACCGATTGAGACAAGGAGGATACCAATCGATTCCTTGAAACTCTCCTCTTTCGAATTAGCTATTTGGTTGATCATTTTCTGAAACAGCAAGTTCAGAAGAGCTTAGGCGACCGGCTTTACCCCATGGCCAGGTTTAGCCCACAGTACCCGATATAGTGCCCGTTTACTCTTCTTCGTCTCAAGATTTCGGATCCCGTAGGTGAAATTATTATTATCAAATACTACAGTTAGACTTTACAGGCGCATAGTATTCCAAGAACGATAACCCACTGTAGACTTATGTATTATTTGAAACATTAGCCCATTACTCCTACTACTGCCTACAGAGATTTCGCACCCTATAAGTAAAAAAAGTATGTTCAAATATTATTTGGAGCAGAAGAAGTGCAAGAACGATGTGTTATCTTCTTTGAAACATTAGCCCATTTACTCCTACTACTGCATACCAAGATTTCGCACCTTATGTATACGTAAAAGTATGTTCAAATATTATTTGGAGAGCAGAAGAAGTGCAGGAACGATGACCCACTGTAGAGTTATGCCTTCTTTTCCCCACGTACGCTGCGCGAAGCATTCACGGACAGAAATTCGCCTTGGTCTGCCTATTTTACGCAATGCGAACTCTTGGTGGCGAGACTGAATCCACCATCCCATATGCAGTAGGGCGATTGGGTTGGTCGATAGCGACCCCACGGTATTTAGTGAAAGTTTGGATCGGTGTCTGTGAGGTCGTCGACGTCATTTTGCTGTCAGTTCTTCTTCTCACTCGCTCCTTTGACGCTCCCAGATGATTGAACAAAGTCGACGATCTCGCAGGCACCGATCGGGATCCAAATTGTCACTAAACTAAATGCCGCGGGGTCGGCATCGACCAACCCAATCGCTTACTGCATGTGGTGGATAGTATAGTAGTATTGTGCATTCTTTGTTTTTTTGCATATTTCAGACACTTGGGCTGGTTATCGTCTCGAGGTGACAAGCACGTTTTGAGCTTGCTGAAGAACTCGGCTCATAAATCGACGCTGGCCACGTACATTCGGCTGTTTGAACCTGTTGTGGTTCAGGTAAGGTGAAGGCAGGCGGTAGAGTACTGTGGGCTTAACTCCTCCCGGAATTCAAAGTCTCCGACGCCAACTGGTTGTGCAACCGTTGACAACCGACATATAGCAGTTGTGCAACTGTTGACAGCCAACATATGAAAAGTGCGTAACCATGGCAACGGTTGCTCAACTCCTATGTTGGTTGTCATTGGTTGCACAACTCCTCCACATGTCGGTTGTCAACGGTTGCACAACCAGTTGAATGAATGAATATTGTTTTATCGGCATGAATACACATGGATGGATACCGGTAAAGGAACACACCGATGAATTACAGAATGCTGTAGAATACACAACAAAATATATAGAATACACAACAAAATATGTAGAATTCACAACAAAATATACTTTCGGATACTTTGAATACCGGGAGGAGTTAAACCCTGCGTTGTACAGAATCGTGGTTTGGCCCCCACGCGTCGAAACAGAAAAACGGTCGTGGTTCCAATGCGATTAATCATTATTACCAAGTTTTGGACTGACGCTCGCGTTGTCGTTCTTTCCCGCGTGGGGGCCGAAGCACAATTCGTGATAGTGGATGCGGTTGTTAGGTTATTGCGGGGTAAGTTGGGCGAGGGAAAGTGGGAGTTGTGTGGAGAAAGGAGAGAGAAGGGAGAACCGCGCAAACGCACGCGTTTCGTCTGTTGAGCCGCAGAAAAATACATATCTTGATTTTCTGCTGCCCCACCAGGTGGCGTGGTCAGCGATGGGTTCTTGAATTTGAGCTCAACTTTAGTCTGTGGGATACTGTGGGGTAAACCCGGACACTTAGTGTATCTCAGCAACGATACGACCGATTGAGACAAGTACTCTACCAATCGATTCCTTGAACTCTCCTCTTTCAAATGAGCTACCATGTTCATCATTTGCTGAAGCGGCAAGTTCAGAAAAGCTTTGGTGTCCGGGTTTACCCCGTGTCCGGGTTTACCCCACAGTACCCTACGTATATGATCTTGTTTCGTGTTCATAGACTTTGAAACTGTACACGAGCAGCGTGGGTTGTGGACTGCAGCGGGCAGTGCTGAGTCTGTTGACGCAATTGGTGAACGTGCGGGTGAACTACTGCCTGTTAGACACTGATCAGCGCTTCCTCAGCTTCATTTATCAACAGTTGGAGAGTACGGAGGAGGGAAACTTTCGGTAAGGTGCGCGCGTACCACCTTTTAAAGGCGGGGGGTAACGTTAGGGTTCCAGCTAGAATTTTCAAAAATGCACACCACCATTGAATAGAGAATTTTTTTCTGCCCATATGCGTCATATGTCAAAAAGTTGTAGCTATGACCGTTTTTGAGTAACATAGGGTTTTCGATGTCTCTTTCCCATAGCTGTGGACTATTGAAATCCCATAGTTGCGTTTTGCTACCAATCATCGTGATTGCGCAGTTTATATTCACGCTCTTATGGACCATGATGAAAGGACTATGATCATTCCTATGCTGAAGTCGAATGAACGATGGTAGAAAAACAGAGTTCAGGGTCAGCTGGAGCTGTCCATACCCCTTGTTCATAAACTGCGCCATCAACACGACAGACAGCAAAACGCAACTATGGGATTTCAATAGTCCACAGCTATGGGAAAGTGACATCGAAAACCCTATGTTACTCAAAAACGGTCATAGCTACAACTTTTTGACATGACGCATATGGGCAGAAAAAAATTCTCTATTCAATGGTGGTGTGCATTTTTGAAAATTCTTGCTGGAACCCTAACGTTACCCCCCGCCTTTAACACATACCCCGAGGAGGCGTCATTGTTGACAACACGAAACAGATTTGTTGTCAGCTTGTTGTCAGTTTATATATGGGTGTTGTCGGTTTGTTGACGAACGGTTAACAAACCGATAACAAAACGGGCAACAAACCGACAACGAACCAGCAAACGGACAACAAATCGGTGTCGTGTTGTCAACAATGACGCCTCCTCAGGGTATGTGTTAAAGGGGGGATCTGGCGGGAATTTGGTACGGAAAGAGCAAATTCATTTTTTTCACTTCTGAGGGGCCTATCTGACGTAAAATTGACTATCTGACGCCGAGTTTACCCCATATTACCCTGATACATATGTGCAAAATTGAAATTTGTAGAGATGCGGAAGAATTGGTGCCAGCTATTTTCGAGTTTCTGATCGTTCTCTCCTATGAGAAGCACTCGAACAAGCCGGTTGTGGAAATACCGAAAATTCTGCAGTTGTGTGATGGACTGATGGCTTCAGGGCAAGATCCCACTAGAATCGGTATCAGCAGAAATCTTTTCTTGTGTTGATGTCCACCATATGCAGTAAAGCGATTGGGTTGGTCGATGGCGACCCCGCGGCGTTTAGTGAAAGTTTGGATCGGTAAACTGTGAGGTCGTCGACGTCCTTTGTTGTCCATTCTTCTTTTCACTCGCTCTTTTTTCGCTCCCAGATGATTGACAAGGTCGACGACCCCACAGAAACACCGCGGGGTCGCTTTCGACCAACCCAATCGCGTTACCGCAACTCGTCCATAGGGTAAACGAAAAACGTCATCCCTGGCAGAGGTTCGCCCCATTTATTATTTGGGTTTTCAAATAACCAATTATTTCGATATTATTTTGCTTGTTTTTCGGGCTAGTTTCTTCCAGGGATGGGCTCTTTTTGTTCACTACCTCCTCCATTCTTCCCCTATAATAGATTTTTAGTATCAATGATAAGTCCGTTACCATGTGGACCACCCAAAAGTCTAAGCGCAACTGGTCCATACCCTGTTGTTTCTCTTTTCTATGTACACTTGTTTCATTCTAGTAATGAAAGTGCTGCATGCCCTTATCTGTGACCTGTATTTCCTGCGTCCGTCTGCAAAGTTGGAATCAGAGAAAGATCTAGAGATACAGCAAGAAGTTGTCACGTCAATGCTGATGAAATATCTGGACCAGCCTAGCGTAAGAAGGCCTATATTCTACCTCTAATTTTAATGAAAATAGGGTACTGTGGGGTAAACCCGGACACGGGGTAAACCCGGACACCTAAACTTTTCTGAACTTGCCGCTTCAGCAAATGATAAACATGGCAGCTCGTTTGAAAGAGGACAGTTTTCAAGGAATCGATTGGTAGAAAACTTGTCTCAATCGGTCTTATGGTTGATGAGATATGCTTAGTGTCCGTGTTTTCCCCTATGTCCGGGTTTACCCCACAGTACCCTATATACCGTTTAAAATATATAGGGTAGTAGGGTACTATGGGGTAAACTCGGTCATGGAAAAATCCACCCACCTAAAGTCAATATGCTTTGTACGAGTGAGGTTGTCCTGTACGTTTTCGGCTATTGCATATTTGCACATGTCTTCTACTGTACTTTTATCACAGAAACAAGGTGTTCCTTGTGTACTTTTGAAGGCGTTGGATTTACTCGGTTTGGTTCTGTTGCAACTGCGAAAAGAACACGAAGCCAAGTGGAAGAAGTTATCTCGGGATTTGGCTGACAGGCTCTTGCTTCCTCTCTTTGCAAGGAACAATATGGTCGGTGGGTACATTTGTGCTCATTCATTTTACACCCATCCTCTATTTCGGTGGTCTTTTTCGGTGGTAGTACCGGGAAAAAGGCTACCACCGTCGACAAGATCGACGAAATGTCCAAAACGCCATGGGATTCGCTGGTACAATTTAAAATGCAACCGCATTACCATTGCATGCGATAGGGTACTGTGGGGTAAACCCGGACACCTAAACTTTTCTGAACTTGCCGCTTCAGCAAATGATGAACATGGCAGCTCATTTGAAAGAGGAGAGTTCAAGGAATCGATTGGTAATACTGTACTTCTCTCAATCGGTCTTACGGTTGCTGAGGTTTACTTGGTGTCCGGGTTTACCCCCGTGTCCGGGTTTACCCCACACTACCCTACTTGTGCGATACTATCGCAGCCGCATTTGGTCGCCATAGGTCACGTTTTGCTCGGTGCGACCATAGAAATAGAGGATGGGTTAACCCTGCACGGCACAGAAATACGCCGCACTATCATAATGCATTCTTGCTTTCATGCCATGGTTTTGTGAGAGTTTCGGCCAGCGCATATTACAAACTTTTTCTGCTCTTTTTTAGGCCGTTACTAGTTGGGAAACAGATTTGAAGCCGATGTTCGCAGTGGTGGAGTTATTGTGCGCTAGTGCTTTTCGTCCAGCAGATGAACTACTGACTGCGCTGTTGTCGTCTTGGCCCAGAGGAGATGTAAGCCGAGAAGGAAAATTTGCCAGATGTGCCAGGGAATCGAATTCCGGACCTTTCGCATTCCAGGCGAGCGCCTTAAGGTGTATACGGACCCTTTCCAAAATAATACCGTGGTTGGGCACGGGCACTTTATGAAACATCAAGGGGAGGATGACTGGATGAAACGTCAATGTACTCAGAGGCAAGTTCTACTGTGGCATGAAACATCAATCTCACCAGTTTACCCGTTAGTATGGGTTTCTCGACGTTTTCTTTCGTTGAACAGAGTATACTATAGTAAACAGGCTATATGAGGTCCTATCTTCATCGATCTCTCCTGAGACAACCAGGGTGAGTTGGAAAACGGCAGAGTACTCATATGAAAGAGCATCACCTGAACTTTTCAACAAGCGTATGTGCGCAACTTGAAACGGCCTGTGCGTTGCGCAATCTTCGTTCAAACGATAGCCCCCAATATAAGGTTTTTATGGAATAACTTTGCGTAGAGGCAACGTAGAGCGGCGCCAGAGGTCTCGATCGTCTCGTCTCAGTGAGACGAATCGAATGGTATGCTGGATGTTGAAAAATACCCAGCGGTTCGTTCAGCAGCGCCAAATCGCATTTTTTGGGGGTGTTTTTCAGACGTCGTACTGCGCCAAATACAAAAGCTTTTGCGTCGCTCTTTTTTCGTATGGATAGACCTATCTTGGGTCTACTATGAGAGCAAAACTGCATGCTTGTATGTGATGTGTGGCGAGCGCTGTAGCTGCTCAAAGTTGGGTCGGAAAGAGTCCGTATCCACCTTAACCACTTGTCTGTCTACACACCTGTATGACCTCAAGTCGCACAATTTCCCCTTTTGCTCATGACAGCTCATGTAAGCGGGTAGAGGGTGCTGTGGGGTAAAACAGGTCATGGGAAAATCCGGCCACCTCAGTTTTGGGTTACATACTTTATCTCAGCAACCATTGGACTAATTGAGACGAGACGAGTATTATCAATCGATTCCTTGAACTCTCCTCTTTCAAATGAGCTATTTTGGTTCATCATTTCCTGAAAAAACTGCAAGTTCAATGGAGCTTAGGTGGCCGGGTTTACCCCATGGCGGGTTTACCCCACAGTACCCAACTGCTGATAAAAAAGTTCGATGTTCGCCCTTGTAAAGTCAAAAGGCGAAACATCATTGTCACGAGTTCACCCAGGCGGCTCACTCCAGTGACTTTGATGATTCGACTTCCTGCACTTTGTTTTGTTTGACCTTCAATTTACGGTTTCTTGTTGAATATTGAAGTGATTGAGATTGAAGGAATCGAATATTCGGGATTGAATATGGACATGCTCATATTGAATAATGCACACTCTAGCCTTTCTTATTCACAGTTTGAAACATTAGCCAAATGTTCTCCAAATTACCATTTAGAAGAGAGAGAATAATCTAGGCCCAAATTACACCCGCCCTACACTATTCTGCATAAATATGCTATTCACGAGCTGCGCTAAGCGCTAGTGCTGGGTCGCGAGCTGACGCCTCTGAATAACCGTGACTTTATGTGCAACATTTGATCGGCGTCGGCGGCGTGGTCGACGTCGTTTAGGCAGCTGGAAATACAAAGAAAGCGAGTAGAGAATAAACGACGTCGACCGCGACGCCGACGCGGATCAAAATTTGCACTGAAAGTCACGGTTATTCAGAGGGAACCTCGCGACCCAGTATATAGCGCACAGCGCAACTCGTGAATATGCATGACTCACTTGTTAGTGCTCGGACCCCGAGTTTTTGCACTGGCTGTCCAGTTAATCCGTGTGTTGGTGGGATCTACAGTCCCGGATTTACAGTCCCTTGTTTCTAGAAGTTCCATTGACTTTTCTCCCTGCCCAAATTACCCCAGTCACCCTTTTCTACATTAGGCCTTATTAT
>JASAMW010006615.1:0-28965 GCA_030247985.1 Epsilonema sp. ZAB3_2
AAATGGTTCGGGATATGGCGTTGAAGCGAATCGGTATTCAACCACGCGTGCATCTATGTACGTATGTATGTGCCACTGTGCGGTACCATAAAATTTATGTGATGTTTGCCTTAGTACTGGTTGTTGGTGATTTATCCACTAATTGCGCTGATTGTGACCGGATGATTGCGCTTTTGTTTTCGTGCATTTTGTGGTTGGTGACGTTTAGGCTAGCGAAAAATTGTCCAGTTCTGCTGAAACATTTCATTTGTCGCAAAAAAGGCTGTCATCTGGCCACTTCCACTAACAGCGCAAGTAGTGGATAGTACAATATGTGATTGAATATTGCAGGCGGCATTTGGATGTGGAACTTTCTCGATTTTTGCCTCACCACGAACACGCCATTGTCCATCATTCTTCGGCCTATCATTCAACAAAAAGTGGGTAGTTGTAGTTACCGAATGTGTGAACTGAACATGCATGCTACAACTTACATACGTATGTACGTACGTATACACGTAGGTATAGTCTGGCCAAGGCGAGAGTTCGTTCTGGGCTTTTACCAGTACACAAGTACTGGTGCGCTATACACGTGAACTAGTTCCCACCGAACTCGCTGCGTTTTTCCAAACGTGCGTGTGAACAGCCGAGTTTATATTTCGGAGACGTGTGAACGAACAACCGACTTTCGTGTTCGTCCAAAGCGAATTCACTCCGAAAGCTCGCGAGAGGTCCAGGGTTCGATTCCCTGGCACATCTGGCAAATTTTCCTTCTCGATTCTGGCTATCGCGCCTCAATTACTAAACAACGCCAACGCGACAAGTCGCAAGACTATGCAGTACCACAATACTACACTACACTACATACGTTAATAGGTACGCTTTCTTTCTGTTTCAGTTGCTGAACGTCAAGCCGCAAAACGACCAGGAATCTCACTGGCAGGATCTGTTAAGAGAGCGACTGACGGTGGGAGGCGAACTGGCGGTGGTGAAGAGTCACAATTCGGCCCTGGTGGAACTGACCCAAGAGCTGAAAGCGATGAAAGAGGATTTCAGCACCAGATCCATTGGTAAAGCTAGTGTTACGTACTGCGTACGTATGGCAGTAGCGTCCGAGGCCAGTAGTAGTGTACGTTAACTAGTTCTAGGTATGTGAGGCGAGTTTAGCCATCTGTCCCCGGACCGGTCCCTGGTGGGGTTGCCTAAGTCCGCAGCTGTGTCCGAGTGTAACGGGTTCGATTCCCGTTCGGTCCTATTTCTCTCTCCCCCCCCCCCCCCTTTCGGGGCCCGGCTATCGCCATACGGAACGCGGCACGTCACACTAGGCAAGGAAAGAAGGGAATATGATGAATAGTGCAGGGTAATTGACGAAACCCAGCAACTGTACAATCACCAGAGTGGAGCACACAAGAATGAATTTCATAGTCGTGCGTGACCAATAATTGCCTCCCTTCCCAACTGTAGTAGGTTGACCTGATGAGTTTATCACCACCTATGAAACGTCAAAGTCACAAGTTCACCCGGAGACGACGAATTGTTTCGTTTTTGCTGTGTTACTGGAGCAGTCTGGGTGAACTCGTGTCGTTGATGTTTCGGCCGGACTTTTACAGACGCGCAGTCTCGCACGCCGACGATCGTGGGCGACGTGCACTCGGAGTCGGGCAGTTTCCAGTCCATCAGCGGCAGACGCACGTCCGACACGCGCAGGGACACCGGCGGCGGCGGCGGTGGGGGTCGACGGCTGAGCTTCACGAAACTGGCCAGATTGTCGCCGGGCAGCTTCGGCAAATCAGGTATGAATAGGGTGGTCGTGGGGAAAATCCGGCCACCTAAGCTTCAGGGCTGCATATCTCAGCAACCAATGGACCTATTGCGACAAGTAGGGTGTAAATCGATTCCTTGATTCTTCGGTGTGTGATAACTGCAGCTCAAAAATCGGTGAGGAGGGCGAAAACGGCACCTCCTCTTATGGAGCAAGGCGAATACGTTAGGCCAAAAATAAAGAATCATGGTAAAAAGTACCTCCTACGCTGTAAAGAGTCATGGTTCGGCCCCCACGCGCCGAGAAACGAAAACTGCGCATGCGTTGCTGTGTCATTCCATTGCGAAGAATCGTCATTGCTACGCTTCGAACAGGCGCGCAGCGTGTCTTTCTTTTCCGAGTGGGGGCCGAACGAAGCGCGACTCATTAGAGTGGAGGGCACTATACAATTTTTGGATATCCATATCCTTCGTGTGTTGTGTACTTGTTCACAGGCGTGGATCTGCCCACCCCCGGTCTGGAGGAGAGTACGATAGTGGAGGAGGGAGCGGAGGGGGAAGCCGCGCCCACCGCCGCCCCGCATCAGCGAATCACCAGCCGCCTCATCAGACATCGCTCCACCATACGCATCGGGACGAAGGGAGGCAGGAGGGGATGGCCCAAAGGCTCCAAGAGGGCCAGCAGAGCCAGCCTGGATACTGGTACGTACCGTATGTTATGAACGTAGCAGTCGCGTGCGTGTGCGTGCGTGCTGTACATGCACACGTGATTGTATGCGTATGTGTACAGTATGGGAAGGCTGGCTAGAACAGTGTGCACAGTGAGGGTAAGCTGGCCTACCTTATCTAAAACGGTACTGTACCATCATGAGGGTAAACCCGGAAGGCAACCCACATAAAAAGCAGGCAACCCACATAAAAAGAACGGGCTTCGTTCGGCACTATGTGGCCAGGTTTACCCCAGAGTACCCCTGCTATAAGGTAGCTATTTCCAAGCTTGTCCTGAATTTCTTATTGTTCCGGAATCGACCCAGGTTACCCTTGCAAACCTACACTAAAACGGTACACGTACAGTACTGCACAGTATTCCTGACGTTTATACATTGCATGTATCTTGACGTACAGTATAATATACATGCGGGTGTGTGCAAAGAAAGCCTAAAATGCGTTTGGCAGGAATGGAGCTAACGGGAAGTAGTGGGAGTCGGGTGGAGAGAAGCGGCAGCGGAGCGGCTGAGATCCTGGAGTTGAAGGCGGTGGGAGGGAAAGGAGGAGGGATGGGCAGCGCCGGCGGAAGCATGGAACTGAAGCCTGCCGCGCCTGGCCCCAGCGGACTACAGAGGTACAGTACGTACGTACACACTGGTGCGCTACACACGTGTTGAGTAAAGTTCACGTGGTGAGTTCGAGTTCTGTTTTGTGTACGTGGAGCATTTCTTACTATCGCTCCAACGCGCGAAATTTGAGTGGTGAGTTTCAAACTCCCGGTGAATTCACCGCGGCCTCCCTACGCTTCACCACATACTTCCCCGGAAGTTTACTCACCACGTGTGGCGCACACTCGAGAGGGAAAATTTGGCCAGATATGTGCCAGGGAATCGAACCCAGGACCTCTCTCGTTCCAGGCGAACGCCCTAACCATTGAACTCAGATGTGCATGACCACAGTCACACCAATTTCTCTTTTTGATTATGACAGCGGGGTATTCGGGCATCGGGCAATCAAGGGTAATAAGCAGTTATTTGTATTCTGTGAAACTCGAAATATTAGGGATGTTCTCTTGATGAAACAACTGTCGTGCCGGCCTAAGTTACACGGCGACGGCATACGTACTGTACTGTGTACAATACGCTCGCACGTACGTAACGCGTCGCATGTTGTAGGAAATCGATGGTGTCGGAATTGACCCGTCCTTCCCTTGAGACGTTGTCGCCCCCAACTGAATCTGGCGAACGGCAATCACGAGATAGAGGTAAGAAAAAAACAAGACAATCAAGAGATGAGCTTATCGAATTATCACTTTAGTAGCAACTAGAGATATACGTAAGTACTAGAGTTTCCTATTGCCGGGTTTACCCCATTGTACCCTTACTGTTTTAGTGGTCTCTTTTTCCGCGATGCCCAAGCGCCAAGGCGCGGTTCGCAGTCGCTCGCGTTCCATCTCCCCGGGCGAATCGCCGGCCACTTCAAGAAGGAAAGAGGGGGAGTCACCGACGAAAAAGGCGGATGAAACGAAGGAGAAGGAAGGGGCGGCGGAAGAAGAAGAAATAGTACCGGAATGGACGGAGATTACAAGACAAGTTTAGCTGAAACAGGAAAAGATTCTGAGATTGTCGTGATACAGCTGAATCTTAAGGTCTCACGCTATAGTTTCGGAGCCAACTTGGAGGCTTCGTCGTAGCCGTTGTACGCAAGATAACAGTGATCCGTCATAATGTGAATAAAGTATCATTCTTCCTCTACACGTACACCAAACGGCAGCGCCAAAGCTCTTGTATTCGGCGCAGTACGACACGCCGAAGAACACCATAAAAACCATGCGATTTGGGTGTTCCGAAGGAACCACTGGGTATTTTTCAACATGCGGCAAACCATTCAACGCGTCTTGACGAGAGGAATCGATCGGTACCTGCGGCGCCTCTCTACGTTGCCTCTACGCAAAGTTATCCAAGAAAAACGTGTTTGAAAAAGTTATCGTTTCAATCAAGAATAGCGCCATGGAGAGGCCGTTTCAAGAGGCGCTCTATGGCGCGTCAAAGAGATCGTGTAACAAGCTTTCGATCGATATCTTGATCTCCTCTCAACTCGCTTTCGTTGGCTCAGGAGAGCCTGGACCGAATTTATCAAGAAGTCCATGCATAGACAGTTGTCCCTGCATAGTACGAAGACGAGCGCAGAGAGCGCGACTGGAGCGGAAACAGCGAACGGAAAACAAGCAGAGGGATGATCGTATGGTGTCAGGAAGTGAAAACAGCTGGAATTAGATATCACCAGATACTTCAGTAGTAGCACAGGAGTCCACGGCTCAGAGATCTATAGTGTGAGACCTTAAATAGTAAGGAAAAGGAGTTTGATGACGTATTTTTCTGTGTATTTTCGGCAATTAAATTTTGTTTAGCTTGGAATTCTACAGGTTTGTAGGTATGTGTTTGACGTGTGATATAACAGTAGTCACTTCCTAAAGAGTTGAAGAAATTCAGCGAGAGTCTGGGCATACCCCTGTAGTCCGTATTTTAGTGCCATGAACGTTAGTCCAGTCTGTGTTGCACGTTTTTCAGCTTTACTCGCGTTCTCCCCAGCAGGTGGGTATTTTATTTTGTTTTACTTGCTGTGCATTTTTTTAATATTTATGAGAGTAGCCAGAATGAGCTGAGATTGTGCTTGATTGCCATGTGCAGCTTCTCTTTGTACCGGCCGGTGAATACGTTTCTGTCTTGTAGACATCCAGTGCGTTATTGAGTAATTCTTGTCGTTGATTAAAGAAAAATAATAAAACAAAAACCTGTTGTATTTACGAGAAAATAAATATGGTGCTTTTGCGAAAAACAAAAAAAAATATTACCAACTCAATGCCAATACGAGTTTTTCAAGATATACCCAACTTCTACCAATCTGTTGCTCAGACCATACTCAGACCATAGGGGCGTAATCCCGTTCTGCGTTGCGTGTTCGACTCACGCACTGGCTGCCCAATTTTTCAAACTGCTTCTCTTGTGCTCATGTCTTAAGAGACGTTTTCTGTAAGGATTGAGAGTAGCCTGTAGTATAGGCGGAAGGGGGGTACTTTTTGTGAATCGAGATAATATGCCTAACGGATTCCCCATCAAAAACTGCATATGTTGATGAAGTTTTAGGAAAAAATTTGTTCAGGCAACATCGAGATATTCAAGGGTAAAGGTGGGCAGGTCGCATTTTTGCCGTTTTTCAACGTTTTTAGCCATATTTCAGCAACCGCAGGGCTTAGAGGGCTACAATTTGGCACGCGGAAAGATCCCATAGGGACCCAAGTCTGGACCAATTTTGAGCCCAATCGGCCACCTGTGTGGCGAGATATAGCGTCACAAAGTGCATTTCTGTATATTTTGCACCTGTTGCAAATTTAGTTTTTTGAATACCACGGCGTGAATACATGCCCTGCACGGGGTAAAATTTTGACAGAAAGTAGAGAAGGGTTAGGCCTAAAAACTTTAGTACTACCGCAAAAAATCTCTATGATGAGAATTGGGACTACAGTCCTCTCGAATGGTGAAAAATGCAGCAAAAATTTTCCCGCCTTTTTTATTTTTCAAGATAAATGAGCAATACCACTGAAACATTTTCCTCGTAAGTAGCCTATCTTATGTAGAATTTGATGTAGATTTCAAAAATAAAATTGTTTTTTTCCAAAAAATTTAACCCCTAGCATATAATTTTGCAAAAGTAGTATATTTTTGTGAATTTTGGGTAAGGGTTAAATTTTTTGGGAAAAGCAATTTTATTTTTGAAATCTACATAAAATTCTACTTAAGATAGGCTACTTACGAGGAAAAAGTTTCAGTGGTATTGCTCATTTATCTTGAAAAATAAAAAAGGCGGGAAAATTTTTGCTGCATTTTTCACCATTCGAGAGGACTGTAGTCCCAATTCTCATTATAGAGATTTTTTGCGGTAGTACTAAAGTTTTTAGGCCTAACCCTTCTCTACTTTCTTTCAAAATTTTACCCCGTGCAGGGCATGTATTCACGCCGTGGTATTCAAAAAACTAAATTTGCAACAGGTGCAAAATATACAGAAATGCACTTTGTGACGCTATATCTCGCTACACAGGTGGCCGATTGGGCTCAAAATTGGTCCAGACTTGGGTCCCTATGGGATCTTTTTGCACGCCAAATTGTAGCCCTCTAAGCCCTGCGGTTGCTGAAATATGGCTAAAAACGTTGAAAAACGGCAAAAATGCGACCTGCCCACCTTTACCCTTGAATATCTCGATGTTGCCTGAACAAATTTTTTCCTAAAACTTCATCAACATATGCAGTTTTTGATGGGGAATCCGATAGGCATATTATCTCGATTTACAAAAAGTACCCCCCTTCCACGTACTATGCAACCGCTACAGAAAACGTTTCTTAATAGACCATACGACTGATCCCTTTCCCTTGTGACTTATCCAAGAGTAAGAATTCTTAGCCTAAGCCGGCTTGTGTACCTTTCAGCGCCTTTTTTGCGAGACCGCACCCTATAGGGTCGGCTATATAGGTGAAACTCACCCAGTCTCCTCCACCTTTAACAACACCCGTTATGGTGGGCCAGTCCAGTGCCGCAAGGCACGACCAATATGGGCCCGAACCAGGGAAGGGCCTGGCACGGCCGAACGGCCATCAGCAACCACTGGTCGGGGCTCGGGGTGTGCTAACCCGAAGGAAAGCACTGGTGCTTTAGAAACCAGCGAGCGGGCGCACCATACTGAAGTCGTACCTACGTAGCTACATACGAGATGAGATCCACTTGTATAGCCTCCATTTTTAGTGTTATTGTGGCAGGATGGATCGAAGAAATAGTCAAGCAGTCTATACAGTACCCTTATTTGAACTGGAATACGAAGCTTTACTGTACCTATTGAATTTGCGTTGCCAGCAGTAGCAGTACCAGATGTATATGTATACGTTAGACAGATAAGTGCAGGGTGTCTCACGTAGACTCCCTAACGATCCTGCCTTATAACTTCCGTATTACAGTAGGTATCAAGCTGAAATTTTGTCACCAGAAACCCAAGAATATACCATACATTGTGACAAAATTTGAGCCAGATATATCCACAGCGAACGAAATTACAGGCTTACAAATTTTGGACCCTCTTTTTATCATTTTCCGCTCTGAGTATGGTTTTGAGATTAAAATCTTCTGCTCACCATGGTCAAGCAGCTCAACCAACATAGAAAACATTGCGGAACAACACTGGCTGAACGTCAACACAGTCGAGAACACAACATTCAAATATACAGGCGATTTACAGCCCATATCAGCCTTCAAGGGGCTGTCGAGGTCAATAGTGGCACCACTGATCTCAAAATATTGAAAAACGGGGTTGCAAATTTGCAACCTCGTAATGTCATCCCTACTGAACCTATCTGGCTCAAATTTTGCCACAAAGTATGGTATATTCTTAGGTTTCTGGGGACAAAATTTCAGCGTGATATCTACTGTGGTACGGAAGTTATAAGGCTGGATCATTAGGGAGATCTACGTGAGACACCCTGTAGATACTTTACGTCGTGGGATCTTTCACCAAACCGCAATCTATTGCCTGCCGAATTTATTCGAAATCTCTGTTTTACATTCGTATGGGGAAGTGAAAACATAATAAGAGAAGGTCCACGAAAGAGCGGGGCAAAGGCTGAAACCGGCTGATCTTCGATTTCGACCAAACCTAGCTAATTCGAAAGCGCGTCAAAAGTTATGTAAAACGCGACAATTCCGACACTTTTGCGCTTAACCGTTAGCGAGATATGGCCGCTCAAAGATTCGCCAACTTGAGTGACACTTTTGTCCAACTCAATTTTGGACCTTTCGCGCATAAACGGCCATATCTCGGCAACCAATAGGGGTATTCGCATGCGCTTTTTTTTGTTCAACTCCCCATTCTTCGCGTTTTTTATACTTTTCGAACGAAATTTTTAACCCCTACCCTAATCGAGATATTGAGACAAACGTGGTGTCGATTTTTTGAAAATTGGCAACTTTAGGGCCTAACTTTGACTGAAGATTGCCAAGCTCGGCAACGGTGTACAGAGACGGCACCTAGCTTATTGAATAGCTCAACTCTTGCTCTTTCGAATGGTATATGCCATGTCCATTCCGCTGAAGAAAAGTTTTGAATTACTGTTACATTACTGTTTTTGAATTACAGGCTGTTTTTGTCGAATGTGCGATTTGAAGGTTTAAGACGGCATTTAAGCGTATTAACGATGCGATTTTTGAAATCTACATCAAATTTTACACCAGGTAGGTTCCTTGGTTTTTTCAAATTTCCACCAAATATTTATTACAACAACAAATAGACATTGAAAGGCGGGCAGTTTTGGCGAACTTTTGAGTTCCTTCTGAGTTCAGAGTACCTGTCATTTTGGTGAACTTTTGCAGTACTGAGTGCAACACTTTGTCTATTTTGGCCTCTTTTGCTTTCAGATAGGCCAAAATCAAAGAACCTACCTTGTGTAGAATTTGATGTAGATTTCAAAAATCACATCTTTAAAACGCTTAAATGCCGTCTTAAACCTTCAAATCGCACATTCGGCAAAAACAGCCTGTAATTCAAAATTTTTCTTCACCGGAATGGTCGAGGCATATACCATTCGAAAGAGCAAGAGTTGAGCTATTTAATGAGCTCGGTACCGTCTCTGTACACCGTTGCCGAGCTTGGCAATGTTTGCTCAAAGTTAGGCCCTAAAGTTGCCAATTTTCAAAAAATCGCCACCACGTTTGTCTCAATATCTCGATTACAGTAGGGGTTAAAAATTTCCTTCGAAACGTGTATAATTCTGCGAAGAATGGGGAATTGAACAAAAAAAACCGCACCCGAATATCGCTACTGGTTACCGAGATATGGCCGTTTATGCGAGAAAGGCCTGAAAATTCAGTGGTAAAAAAGTGTCACTAAAGTTGGCCAAACTTGAGCGGCCGTAACTCGCTAACGGTTAAGCGCAGAAAGGTCGGAATTGTCGCATCTTACATAACTTTTTACGCGCTTTCAAATGAGCTAGGTTTCGTCGAAATCGGAGATCAGCCGGTTTCAGGTCCCCATACTGGGCTGCCCCGCTCTTTCGTGGACCTTTTCATAAAGTTTTTGATCATTCTTTTTTATCTATCTTCCTGCTTCTTTTTTCCTTTTGATTGCCGTAGAATTGGGTGATTGCCTTATTATGCTTTAAATTTCCCCTTGAGGAGATTTACACTGTTAAAATGATCAGAACTGGTCCCAATGATGTACAGTTAAACTTCTATGCTTCAAAAACGCTGTTTTTAGCACTGACACTGTCTTGATTTCCCTTGCTTTTCGCGATTCTTCATATGGGCTATGCACGAGGGCAATTTACGTTAGTGGCTGATTATGGGGCTATACACGACGGGGCCGGTTATACACGAGACAAGAGAGGGGCTATACACGGAACATTTCAGTATTTCCTTTTATTGTGTAGGGGAGTTGATCGATTTCTGAATGGAAACACTATTGAAATTGATCACCCAATTTTACGGCCACTGCACTGACCGTCTAGCCGCTGCCCGCTACCACCTCTACATTTGGAGCAATGCACTTTGCACCAAATTTCAGGGCAAATGCATAAGTCACAAAAGTCGTAGTTAGTTCCTCCATTTTTACGGCAACAGAAGGCAGTACAAGGAAGCTTGCTCCAGCAAGGGCAATTTTCACCTGAAGAAAGCCAAGAAAGTACTATCAAGCTGCGTTTTTACTCCGTTTTTTGATGTACGTATATTTTGTGTGCGTAAATGTTTTTCAAGAACTCCATGTTTCATTACAAAACAATATATTATGCAAATTTTAGGGTAAAATAGTCCAAAAAATATGCATAAAATTTGCATAACCCATTGTTTTGTAGTACGCACGGCAAATATACGCACATAAAAAACCAGTAAAAACGCAGCTTCACACATTGTGGCATACCTGTGATGTTGGTACCTAGGAACTTAGGTTTTGTTTTGGCTCCCTAGATAACTTAGCTAAAGCTAAAGCTAGAAAATTATCTCACATCCCACAAATTGGCCACTCGCTTTCATTGCCATTGCGACCAAAATGAACAAAGCACACGCGAAGAAAACTTTCGGCGTCATTTTTGATTTTTTTCCGATTTGAAGGTTGTTTTTTTGTTTTTTAGCTTCGGGGTTTTTGGACTGAACTGGAGGGTAAATTTGGAATCGTCTGACTCTGTGCCTTTTGCTCTCTAAAGTCACGCCACCAATAGACATGCATCATGCATCATCATCATCACTTTATTCATGATCGCATGCGTGCGTACAACATACAACCAATGTTGTGTGGAACAATACAATGTGGAATAATAAGAAGCCATCAGATTGAGCTGTGCAGTCAGATGGAGACGTGCGCTAAAAGGGACGTAATCCCGTACTGCGCTGCGTGTTCGACTCACGCACTGGCCGCCCAATTTGTCAGGCTACTTCTGTTGTTCTCGCATCTCTTACAATAAGAAGCCATAACGTAGGCGTGAATTGATGTATTGCGTATGCATACCAATCATAAATGTAGGTACAGTAATGCTGCTACAGTAGAAAGGTCACGACAGCAAAGTATTAAAATTGGCAAGCGCTAATGGAATAAAAAATATGGGGAAGGGAAGACGAGGGTACCGTACGTACAGTATGTGATGCAGTAGTCATTTCCTTAGACTTGAATGAAATCCACACAAACAAGACGGTAAGCGTAAGCTAGTATTTTGGACTTGTCCTATAACCTATACTAGTGAGTGACTAATACAGCTCTGTCTGTACTCGCGTTTACTGGTGGTTATTTATATTATCTCTTATGCATTTATGAATGAGCCGAGATCAAGCTATTATTTTACCGTCCGGTGAATCTATTGTAGGCCTCCAGTACGATATAAGCAATTCTATTTTTGTTGATTTCTAGAAAAATGCTGTAACAAAAGAAAAACCTGTTGCATTTACGGGAAAATAATGCGGTACTTTCGCGAACAAATAAAAATAACTATTGTCTATGTGTCCTGCTCAACAGCAGTTACACAGTTTTACAAGACGTATCCAAATTACCTAAATAAATGCTCACCTCACTGTATGACTAATCGTTGTAATGAAGTTGGTCACATGCACAACGACTTATGCACCCACGCGCATTTTTTATTCATGACCACCACGAAAATAATTCCGAACTTCGGGGAGGTAGATAAATCACGGACACCTAGAACCGAAAGTATGGAAAAATTATCGAAGTACTCGTTTTTCCTCAAGTTGTCCACGCCCTTCGGAAATAAATTTCCAACTGCAGCGGGAACGAATCTAAAACAAAGATCCCACGAAACGAATGCGACACATTTTCCTCCGTTTCCTCTCTTATGTTTGTCGCATTCGTTTCGTGGGATCTTTGTTTTTCTTCGTTCCTGCTGCAGTTGAAAATTTATTTCCGGAAGGCATGGACAACTTGACAAAAAACGAGTACTTCGATAACTTTTCCATAATTTCGGTTCTAGGTGTCCGTGATTTATCTACCTACCCGAAGTTCGGAGAAAGGAAGGGGGCAGTGGAAGGGACGAATTTTATGACCGTACTCGTCTGAAACATGGCTAAATAAAAGACTGCTGACCTCATAAACTTGACGGAAGAGCCACCCGAAAATGTGTACTACACCTAGAGATACTATAGGCTACATATATTTTTGGTACTGCTCTAATATTCATGGACCTTTGAGTAAGTTTGAACAAACTTGACACCTGAAAATGGGTAAGGGATTTGATCAACCCAAACCAAAGGCGAGGCTAGCAGCTACATGTGTAAAAATTACAGTTCTGTTCCTCTGTTTTGTTTACTTTTGTTTTGTTTTACTGTTCATGTATATGTATTTATATTTCGCACTTACACACTGTATTGTGTTACTGCAACAGTTTATGTCTTTATTTCTGCTATAAAAAACGTTGGAAACGCGGATATCAATTTCAGCTAAGCTACGGGCTAAACTGTGTACGTACTTGTTGCAGCGTCATCAAGTGTACCAGAAGTTTTTGAAGATCGCTGAGTTGCAGCTGTTCGGCAAAACTCCTATCCTGAAGTAGGCATGATTTTGATCCTTGGAGTCTTTCTTTTCTGGCCTGCCATTGTTGATGCAAATGGTAAACTACCGTATTATTGTGTAAGATTATACATTATGTGCGCACAGAAGAATTTTGTCTTTCAGCATCATGCTCAGGTGGTTTAGTACAAAGCGATGCTGGCTGTATTTCCAAATGTCCAGCATATGCCGTGACGATGCGCAACAAATGCATGCTGTTCGGTGATATGCTGCTGCGACAAATAGAAGCAAAAGTCTTCTGCTCAGCTCTAAACGGGGTGCTAGGAAAATTTGAGACTTTTATGGAGGAGAAATTATTTCACAAAGAGTAAGAACGTTATCCTTAACCTATTCAGCACCTCTTCTCAGTATTTCAAAAAAAGGATTTCTTTCGGGTGACCTAAATTTACGTACATGCATTATTCAGTATATCTGCTCGTCTACAGTATCATCTATAATGTACTCAGAAGTCGTACCTACGTTTCCTTTTATGACATGATATTATTGTGGCAGGATGGACGAAAGAATACTCAAACAGTACCCTGACTTGAACTGGAATACAAGCGCAACGTTGTGGTACGGTGGTGAAATGGTCAATGGACAGATGGATTTCGGCCGTGGCGCAAAGCGTTCTATGAACCAATGCTCATGTCAGTGCACCTGTCAAGCTAAGGGCTGTTTCGGTGAGAAGAAAAATAAATACTGTAAATTGTCGTTTATAGCCTCCTCGAATTTATAGCATCCTCGAATTTATAGCATCCTCGATTGTAGCCCATATAGAGAAACGCGAAAAGCATAACGGAAAAGGTGTACATAGGTGCCTACATAGGTTTTTGCGCTAAAACAGCGTTCTTGATAACAACGCCCAGGTTTAATTACGTTTTACTTTTGCAAAAATTTTACTAGTATTAGTAAAAAAATCAACCAGCCAGTAAAAAAAGTAAAAGCAAAATACGTCCTTACCGTAGTAGTATCGGCATAATAAGCTAATGCTTGTGATATTTTACTGCCAAAAAAGTAACCTTGCAAAAATCAACAAAACTACGTACGTATGTACTCTACATATGTAATACTACGTACGATATAGGTGCACACTGCATACTGCATGCATACATACATACACTATTACGTATACACTGAATGTGCATACATACGAAGCGGCGTGGATGGATACTGTAAATATTTTTAAACCGCCAATTCAATTCCTGATACGGTTGACTCCCTTCTTGAGCCCAGCGCCAGGAATCTCCTCATCCAAGTGTACCTCTTCCAAGTCATCCATTGCAGCGATGGCTTCTTTCAGCTTTCTTCCGTGCTCTTCCATCCAAATCTGTAGATTAGTAATGACCAACGTCTTCACCCGCTTCCAGGTCTTCGCTGCCTCCAGAATCTGATGAGCTTGGTTTAAGTCTACCCAGTGCAACTGCAGCGTCTTCAGCTTCTCGCAGGAGCCGAGTGCTCTGAGCAGCTTCACTGCCGACTCTGTTCCAGTTTCAGACACTGCGGGATTGATGGAGAAGTAGTCCACTTGGCTAGCCTGAATGAAACTGCGAATCTTCTTCACGTCGGAATCTGGAAGCACAGTCTTGTGTCCAATAGTCAACAGTTCCAGATGCTTGAGCGTTGCCGGCAGGAATGCGAACAGATCGCCCACGCCGGAGGACACGTCATGACCCCAGCCATTAATACTGAAGGTGACAAGACTGGGAAGCGCCGGATTGAGCACAGCCAAAAGAGCAGCGAATTTCGCCACATGTGATGGGGACCAATCAAATCGAATGTACAACTCGAATCTAGTAATGGCAGGCATCACAACTGGAAGAGGAGAAGGGATGGTAGCAGCTGGCCAGCTGCCCTTCATTCCAAGGCCAACAGTGTGAATGCCGAGTCCATCGTTCCTGGCAACAATGCTGAAGAAGCGATCCAAATGTTCACCGTTGCCTCTATATTCCCACTTCGCCAGTGACTGTGTAGCGGAAACTTGTCGATAGAGTAACTCATCGCCCCTTGCTTTGCTCAAGTCTTTTGCTGAGAGCTCTATCCGCCTTGGCCAGCTTCTACTGTACTCTTGCAGATTGATTCCCGTTCTCTCTCTGTTCAGTGGCGCAGGCTGCTCGCTCTTCTCCAACGACTGCCACCAGTGGGAAACGGCACCTGCAACATCACCAAGTCCTTCCAGTGTGATCTTTTTTCGAGCGTTTTCAACCAGGCTTGCATGGTCGTCGCTTGTGGTGGTATTCCCATCGCCCAGCCCAATTTTTCTCACTTTCGCTGCAACAACGTCCAAATTCTTGAAGTTCCTATTCTCCAATGAGAACTGTGTCACGCCTGCACCCTGTCCAGCTGCGTCCATGTTCAATACTGGACCAAACTTCTGCTGTAGAAAGTTCGAGAACGGCGGTTTCACTGTCATGCTGCAAGTGTCTTCCCTATATTTCTCCACAAGGCGCTTTCTGAGCTCAACACCTGCTTCGTCTATTACTTTTTGATCCTCTTCATCCATCCAATCACCTGAAAAATTCGATTCTGCCTCGGCCTTTGCATCAGAGTGGGCCCATAGATCTTTGACGACTTGCATCGATTCCCATTTGAACACTTCGTGTGAGGAGCCAAACTTGTTTGCATGAACCAGCTGACAGTGGCCACAGATAAGTTTGATGCAACTGGGGCACCATAAGATTTTAGAAGCCGGTTTAGGAAGCTGACACCAACAGCACTCAATTTCTCCATAGCGAATCGTGGGAATGGAATCGGCCGATGTGATGGTGCAAGCGTGCTGACATCTGGGACATTGTAACTCATGCGGTGCTGCTGAACCTTGGATAAGGTTATCGAAACATCTGGAACAGAGTCTGTGCTGACTATCGCAAGGAAAAATCTTAAAGGGCGGATACGGCAAAAATTTTTCCAAAGTATGTACAAAGAGGAATACAACGCGCGCAGAAAGCCCAGAAAGTGAGGCGTTGACAAGAACAAAATGGGCGTTCGAACCCACCTTTACAAAGTGGGTTTCTCTACGTACCTATGCACCTCCGATTAGGCAAAATCGCAATGGGACGGAAGGTGGAATCGAATTGGCATAAAAAACTGTAGGAAAAGGTATGTTGAAAAGGAATTTTCAAAAATCGAATTTTATCGTTCACTCTGGAAAACTTTGCCGCACTCGCCCTTAAAGGGGAACTTTGCGCGGAAAATTCGGGGTAAGGCTACACACATCATTAGATAGAGCATAAAAAATGCTGCAAAACGCACCAAGTCCCATCCCTCTACGTTGCGTCGTTCTTGAGTTAACAGGCAAAACTTGATCTGTGAACGGGATAATGCACGCGAGAGCATGTAGCTCGCTAACCATTATACAGATCGGAGTAATTTTTTTTCCAGCATGTGCTCCGTGTGGTGTTCTACCTTTTTGTTGTATAAACTTTTGCTGTATTTTAACTGCCTGTGGAATGGGAAGCCAAAAACCGTGTGTAATTGCGCTGTTAAACCCATAATTTCATGGACCTACGTACATACGAAATGAGTTTAACAGCGCAATTACACACGGTTTTTGGCTTCCCATTCCACAGGCAGTGAAGATACAGCAAAAGTTTATACAACAAAAAGGTAGAACACCACACGGAGCACATGCTGGAAAAAAATTACTCCGATCTGTATAATGGTTAGCGAGCTACATGCTCTCGCGTGCATTTTCCCGTTCACAGATCAATTTTTGCCTCTAACTCAAGAACGACGCAACGTAGAGGATGGGACTTGGTGCGTTTTGAAGCATTTTTCAAGCTCTATCTAATGATGCATGCAGGCTTACCCCGAAGTTTCCGCCAAAAGTTCCCCTTTAAATGATGCCATCTTCTGCTTGCACTGCCAGCATTGGACACAGTATTTGGATGGAATAGAGATGGCAACTTGAGTAGTCCCAGTTGGCTGGGAAGCCTCAGGAACCCCGATGATGCGTTGGAGGCTCCCAACCAATTGCCGTTTGATTTCATTCAACTTCTCCTTTCCAGCCAAGCTGAACTTGCAGTGAACAAACTCAAGATATTCCAAGTGTTTCCAGCACTTCAACTGCTCCAGCACACACCCTTCAGCTTCCACATTCTCCAGCGCCAGACCAATTATACTCAGCCCTACCACCTTTGTACAGGAGCTGAGAAACGGAAGCAATGCCTGCACTGTCTCTACTGACTTCTCAGATGTCTCCAGGGCAACCCAATTAACTTCGCTCATCTGGAGGAAGCTGTGGATCTTCAACATATCTGACGCTAGAATTGAGGAGAAGCGTGATAGCCGAAGCAAATTCAGCTTGGTTGGCATTGCAGCGACAATCTCTCCCATCTTGTTCATTTCTTTGTCGCAGCCATCGATGGTTACGTGTTTCAGATTCGGGAGCGCTTCCTGCAATAAGCCTATCAGATGTACCAAGCGGTTTACCGCTGGTGGTGTGAGATGGTACTTTATATGAAGATGCAGCCAATTCACTCTGCTCGTCACTTTTAGCTCTGGCGGCAAGTCGAAATCCCGCCCTGCTACTGTGAAATCAAGATGAAGCGTGAAGGCGTCTGGATTCTTAGCTGTGATGGCGAAAAATTTGGAGAGGTGTCGGCCAAAGCTTCCTTTGTAGGCCCAGGTGGAAAAGCTGCCACTGCCAGGTGCCTCCAGCACTTCGTCCCCTCTGGCTTGCTCCAGTGCTTCCGCTGTCAGCAACACCATTTTTTCTCGATGATGAGGTGAATACTCGGTGTTGGTGGTGACGTACTGTTCCAGTACGATGCCTCTTGCTTCCATTTTTGGCCGCCAGGTAGCAAATCGTAGCTTTTGTGGAAAGCTGAGACACCTACGGTACCACCGTATTTTTGGGGTATAGCCCCCGGCCGGGGCCGGGCCTATCTATAATTATGAGGTCTGTAGGGGGTCTTGTCTGATAGTCCTCTGCTTGCAAAGCAAAGCGAATGTGGTCTGTAGTGTGACGTTTTTGATTTGACTGTTCTTTTTGCGCGATGCGCTGTCAAATGAAAGAAGCTTATCAAACCGTCATGCAATGCAATGTCAGCTTTCATGGGCATATGGGTGCAGATTTTATCACTCAAAACTTATCCCTGTTACTATATCGTATTTACCGGTGTATAGCCCTATGCATGAAAATGCATATTGCATAGCCCCTTGTAGCCTCATTTATTACTGCAATGTTATGGCAGCCCCATTCTTACACTAATGCATTTTGCTCCCTCTGCCAGAATTACCATAGAACTCTCGATTTTTTGTACAGCCTTATGGAGTATTCACCGACAAATACAATACATACAGTACGTACGGCTAGCAACTGATAACAACAGCAAATAACAAAGGAGCAGTACTACGTACGTACATATACGTACGTAACGTACAGAATTACTGGTACAGATACAGAGTAACAGTGTAGTGGCCTATTTTCTATAAGTTGTCGCAAACATTTGTGTTTTTGTAGGTACTTAGGCGTACATGTGGGACAAAATATTATTATTAGTCATCCAACGTCAGATTTTTATTTTGTTGCTTTTTGTGGATGTCCAGTGTCCACGCATGCATAGAGTCAAGGACTCTATCTCCATGCATAACTTAGAGACACAACGTTACCGTACTTATAAATTCTCGATCTTGTTTTGTGTTTTGTTTTTCAGTGTACAATGGGGCCACAGGAGAAGTGGTGCAGGAGAAATGTTTGCAGCAGCGCCATTACTTCATCTGTCAGTTTCCCCACGGCTCCTTTGCGGGTACATAATATGTAGGTTCAGCCACATTATGTCATCAATACGTACGTATAACGATAACATAAATAGTCAATGCAAATTCATTCCTGCTTTCCTTGAAGAAAATTGGAAATGGTTTTAGAACTGCGCAACCATCCGCAGTGTGGCATGCCGACGCTTGACGCAGTCAGAAATTCCGCAGCTGATTGGACTCGAATCAAAGGCGCTGTTCGAATGAAGGAGTTCTCCAAGAACAAGACAAACTCTGAAGTAGTAGATAGGCTGTAGGCTATACCATGGGGGCAAAGTTGGCCATCATGGGGTAAATCCGGCCACCTTATGCAGGCTCCGTTGAACTTGTTGCTTCAGCAAATGATGAACCAAACGGCTCATTCGAAAGAAGAGAGTTCAAGGAATCGATTGGTGTCCTATTTGTCTCGATCGGTTTCAGGGTTGCCGAGATACGTATATTGCCTTGAACCTCAGGTGGCCGAAATTCCCTGTGGACGACTTCTATAACCTAAATGTCAGCTATTGGTCTGGTCACAATTAGAATTAGAGTTGCCCAATAGTGCCGATATACATATATTGTACGTAGGCGATAGCGCATTACTGAGGTCGTTTTGTCCTGTCCTGTACCTATACTAATTTTAGTACCCCAGTACATACTCTGTCTGCCTGACATGATGTATGTAATTTGCCGCTTGCACTGCGCAGATTGTCGATCTTCGCATGCTGAGGCGGTACCGACGGTCGGTGAGCAAGCACGGAGACGAAACGAACAGCTCCTACTGGCCGTGGTTCGCCGACATGGTGAGATGCGGCGGAGCTCTCATTCATCCTCAGCTGGTGCTCAGCGCACGACATTGCGGGTTTGGTTGTCATTTGGCAATTTATTACTTTATTGCCCCATTTATTATTTATTTATTTATTTATTTATCTATTTTTTATTGCCCAAATTATTGGGCCTATTTATTGCCAATGGACGAGGAGTACTATTTTACTCCGAAAATCGAAGGTTACATTTCTACAGATGCGTAGTACGCATCCTACAGATTTTACTTTTTAAATTCCAACAATTTTTTTACAGTATACATATTCTTTTGCAGTAAACCAAAACGGGTCTTCCTTGCCACGGACAGCTTGGCGCCCAATGCCAAAGTACGCGCTACGATTTCGCGCAACGCGGACGCGCCTAGCGTCGGCCGCATTTATGCAACTTCCGACATTACTCTGTCGAAACTGTCCGCTCCCGTGCCCCTGTCGCCGAGCATCCGTCCCGTCTGTCTGCCTCGGTACGGTACGAGACCAAAAGGCAACGAGCAGTTCTTCTACTTCGCCATCAGCAATAAAGGCAGCAGCGCTAGCAGGAGGAGAGCTGCTAATAGGGGCGGCAAGAGACGCTTGCATCAACTGCAAATGGATTACTACTCCGTGAACAAGCATGGAACGCTGAAGACGGAAGCATCCTGGGACAAGGGAAATACTTGCTTCGTAAGCTACCCTAGATGTACTTGTACATACTAGATAGGGGTGTGTGTAGGTTTGTAGGCCTATATTGTATGCACAGGTGAGGTACTTTGGGGTAAACCCGGACACTAGCGCGCTACACACGTGGCGAGTAAACTCACGGTGAATTCGAACTTCGAGTTGAACTTCGAGTTTTATTTTTCGTGCAGAACATTCTCACTTGCTTTGCTACCAAGCGCAAAATTTTTCTCACTTGTTCACACGACGGTGAGTTATTCACCGGACTCCCTATGCTTCATCGCATACTTACGGGGAATTCCCCGTGAGTTTACTCACCACGTGTGTAGCCCACTACTGACGAAACCCGGACGGCACCTAAGCTTTTCTGAACATGCTGCTTGCTTCGCAAAATAATGATGAACACGGTGTGTAGCACCATTTGAAAGAGGAGAGTTCAAGCAATGTTGGAATACTTTTCTCTATCGTTGCTGAGATATACTAACTAAGTATCCGTGTTTACCCCCGTGTCCGAGTTTACCCCACAGTACGTACCCTTCATACCTTCATTAGTGGGCTACACACGTGGTGAGTGAAAACTCACGGTGAATTCACCGGTGAGTTTGAACTTCGAGTTTTATTTTTCGTGTAGAGCATTCTCACTTGCTCCCGAGCGCAAAATTTTTCTCATGTGTTCACACGACGGTGAGTTTCAAACTCGCGGTGAATTCACCGGCCTCCCTATGCTTCATCGCATACTTATGGGGAATTCCCCGTGAGTTTACTCAACACGTGTGTAGCCCACTATTGAAGGGTACTGGTACTGGTACGCACTATGTAGGGTGTCCAACCTATATTTGCACAACTTTCAATTGATCCTAGCTCCCGTATTAAGAGGCAGAGAAAGTTGGAACCTAGCTCATCTGAAAGCTCACTTCAAGAGCTATAATAATGGTAAGTCTGTCGTTTCGCTATGACTCACCGTTCGCGAGTTAGAGCGATTCCCGCAAAACACCTCAAAAATGATTTTGGCCAAACTGAACGCACATCAATTTCCCCTTTTGGCTGCAATTTTTCTTGCTTCAGCCAGAGATAATCTGTCATGAATATGAGTATTGTTCATTGATACCCTTAAATTGCCTCATATTGTTCTGTGGTGTCACCTTCTGGATGAATGTGTGCACTTTATTGTCCATTTTCACTCTCCATGCTGAACTGTCACACTGCAATGCCACCCTTTTGGTTAGTTTTCCACATTTTGGTCAAAAAAGCTCTTCAAGGTGCAAAAATCCAATCTCCAATGGTGTGGTACGTTGGGAGATATTGCTGGTCAATTATTTTCCTCTTTCACATTCGTACTAACATGTTTTAGCCCAGTTATCCATCAATTAGCTGTGCAATCTTGGAAATCGCTAAAATGCAGTTTGGCCAAAATCATTTTTGAGGTGTTTTGCGGGAATCGCTCTAACTCGAGAACAGTAAGTCGTAGCGAAACGGCAGGCATACCATATTATAGCTCTTGAATTGAGCTTTCAGATGAGCTAGGTTCTATCTTTCTCTGCCCCATAGTATGGGAGATATGATCAATTGAAAGTTGTGCAAATATAGGTTGGACACCCTGTACATACGGCCGAGGTACAGTACATTGAATGTTGTAGGGCGATTCCGGTGGTCCGTTGAGTTATCGAGCCAAGTCTGGCAGACCTAGACGCTGGTACATGTACGGCCCGCTGGCTCTGCTGTACGGGGGGTGCGAAAGCGGTCACTCAGGGTGGGCAGACGTGAGCCAGTGGAGACCCTGGATTGACAAAACCGCCTTCCACTTGTTGAATGAAACATAATTGTAGGGTAGCGCTGTTGATGCTATGTGGTGGCGTATGTTGCTGTGTTGCAAGCTGTTGTGTTTTGCCTGGCCTGCCAATACAATCCAGTAGTTATTATATGGTAGAACTCTGTAATCGAAAGAGATTTTTACGAGTTCATCTTAAAAGAAATGTTTCTTGGTATTTGCGGGGCAACCGGCACTTTGTTCTTCTGCTTGCGGTACTTTGTGTCCTTGCATCACCATACTCATTGTTTTATGCGCACAAAGAAACTTAAATGTCGCTAAAGCAAAGCAAACGGAACGTGAAAACTGTGCCATGAATTGTTGATGATTCAAGAAGCAAGATGCATGGTCGAGAACAATGAACAGAATGCTCTCTTCAAAAATGTCTTTCGTCTTTATTGGATATTGGACAATCCTACGTAGCAAGCAGGCTCTTAACACATACCGCACCAAGGCGTCTTACTGTCAAAAATCGCTCATAATTCTTGTCGGTTTGTTGACGAAAATGAAATGAAACTAATCGAGAACAAAATGAAAACAAATCGACAACACCCATTTTAGCCTACGTACCTTCCAACCTATTTGTTGTCAACAAACCGACAATGCATAGCTGATCGACTTGTCGAATGACGGCCGGGCGCGGTATGTGTTAACTACAGAAACAGCCAGCCAAAAAGTTTGCTCCGAAAGTTTTTACATTCGCCACCAGGCACGTTTGCATTGGTCCGATGTAGCCTATTTCTAATTTCTATCCGGCCAGAGTACGGTATGCGGATTTCGTTTGCGTTGATCGCCGCCACATTGCTGAGCGCAATGGTGAAGCAAGCGGTTGGTCCGAAACCGGTTTGCTCCGGATACGCATCCGCGTCCGCAATTGCTGCTGGAAGCGGAGAACATTTCTGGACATCTGCCACCAACAATGCGGGACAACAGGTTTATCCATTTGCTGCATTCCCTCAGGCGTAGTCTTTCTTTACTGTGTAGCCAGGCGCCTGCAATAATTTGGCCCATTGAATGATTAGGGTACGTACGTATATACAGTACCCTAGCCTTGTACTCTACTCTGTCATTATCAAAGTGCACGTATTCCCAGAGAAAATTGGCCGAATTTATTTTTTTGTGTTCCCAGATTGACATTTAGCACCCGCGATTATTGTACAGTGCGTGCGCGATTCGTCTGACGTGACAAGATACGTACATAATTAGTATATGTCGTACATACGTCGACCTATTATATACATTTTAATTTTACACCCTGAGTGCTGCTTTGTAGTCGAGAAAGAAAATTTGCCAGATGTGCCAGGGAATAAACATCGAACCCTGGACCTCTCGCGTTCCAGGCGAGTTAACCATATACCCTACACCAACCGGACGACCTCACTCGCAGAATTTTGGATACATAGTGTCGCACAACTTTGTAGGTGTGGGCTGATAATGGCGATGATCCCATTGGTACGCAGGCCTTCCACGGATTGGACCTCCTGGAATCCATTCCTGCGGGAAAGTCTGGAGTTTTGAAAGCGAAAAGCACTGATGAGATCGAGTTGAAGGATAAGGCGAAAACAGAAGAGTTTCCTCCGATCTGTGAATACGGTATAATTATTATCCTCGATTTTGTTGTTTTGGGACCGAGGGGCGACAAAAACGCTGATTACTATTCACGAGTTGCGCTTATCGCACCACCGCAGTGGGTCGCGAGGTGGCCCGTTGATCAACAGTACTAACTTTCGCTGTGCAACGTTGCATATCGGCATCGGCGGCGCGGTCGACGTCGTATCATCGCGATTTTATTAAAGTACAAATTATAATTCTAGGACCCATGTATTATTTATCTCGAGAACTACGCGACGTAGAGCAAAGCGGTCAAACTTCCACGGATAACTTTAGCTCGCCTCTCCAATAAAAAAAACCGTTTGTCTCCAGCTGCTCTGTGTGTCGAGATCTCGCCAAATTTCTTCAGTACTAAAATCGCCAAATCGGGCGTGGACCATTGGGCAATTTTAAACCTCGCAAACTCCCGAAAAATCAAAATGGCAGAAATAAGCATACGTGATGAAGACGATGAAAATGCGCATCGGGCGTACAGGGTCGTAGGGTGTCGTGGTTTGCGTGGTTTAGCGTCTGCCGAAAGGTGACACGATTTCAGTGCTGAAGGAATTTGGCGAGATCTCGACACTGAGAGCAGATAGAATCAAACGGTTTTTTTTATTGGAGAGGCGAGCTAAAGTTATCCGTGGAAGTTTTGACCGCTTTGCTCAACGTCGCGTAGTTCTCGAGATAAATAATACATGGGTCCTAGAATTATAATTTGTACTATAGTAGATTCGAATTGACCTCATTTATTTATTCGGATTTATTCGTCGTTTTGGCAGCTATGGTGAGAAAAGAAAGCACGAGCGAAGAATAAATGACGTCGACCACGCACGACACCGACGCCGATCAATTACTGCCAGAAGTCAAAAATTATTCAGGGAGGTTACAGATCGCGACCTACTATGCGTACCTCGTGAATAAATTTCTTAGTTACATATGTACCTACTTATATAGAGGCCTCATGCAACGAGCCGTTTTGTCCCGAGGATTTTATGCTGCGCGGAGACTGGTGCTATCACATTCCCGGCTGCGAGATGAGCTGGAATGACGCCAGATCCTACTGCGGCGACCCCTACTGGGACTTCGACGGCAGATCCGCCCGACTGCTCTCGCATCTGACGGCGGGAAAAGTTACTGACTACGTCGAGAATGTGATTCACAGGTGGAAAGCCGGTAAGTTCCAGAAAGATTCATACATACTGCACATGTAAAGAAATAATACGAATGTACGTATGTATGTACAGAGGTACAGTAGCCTATGTAATCTATTAAGACATATAAGATATTTAGATATATAGGGTGTTTCATAATAAACTCTCCGGATGTTTGTGCCTCTCATTCCTCAACGGAGTGTTCGATTTTAGTACGCTCTTTTACATTTGGTAGCTAAGGCTTCTACAATTATGCAGGCAAAATTTCAGCCCTGTAGTCTTTCTACCATGGAAGTTATGAAAGCTGAAACTTTAGGACCCAAAAATTTACGTTTTTTTTCACTATGGGGATAAACCCGGGCTAAGGCCGAAGTTAGCACTCCACGGATGATTTTTTCAATTTTCTTCACAATGGCGTTGTAGATTTGGTTCTGCCGCGTCTTACTTAGGAAAATGAACAGGATTTGAAAACGTATTAGCATTTGGATGGTAGAATTTGCTCTTGTGGTACAATATTACATAGGCAAATCCCCGATTTCTGGGGTCAGCTTTCTGAGCTGTTTTGAGTCGCTTCCTTTTGGCCTAGAAAGTTGAAATTTTGGTTGCATAAACTTTGAAGCCTTGGCTACTTATTGCAAAAGACCGCATTTAAAAATGACACTTCGCTGTGGAGATAGAGACACAAACATCCGGAGAGTATATTATGAAACACCCTGTATATTTAGTAGCCTATGTAAGTTCCTATAGTACAAATTATAATTCTAGGACCCATGTATTATTTATCTCGAGAACTACGCGACGTAGAGCAAAGCGGTCAAAACTTCCACGGATAACTTTAGCTCGCCTCTCCAATAAAAAAACCGTTTGATTCTATCTGCTCTCAGTGTCGAGATCTCGCCAAATTCCTTCAGCACTGAAATCGTGTCACCTTTCGGCAGACGCTAAACCACGCAAACCACGACACCCTACGACCCTGTACGCCCGATGCGCATTTTCATCGTCTTCAACACGTATGCTTATTTCTGCCATTTTGATTTTTCGGGAGTTTGCGAGGTTTAGAATTGCCCAATGGTCCACGCCCGATTTGGCGATTTTAGTACTGAAGAAATTTGGCGAGATCTCGACACACAGAGCAGCTGGAGACAAACGGTTTTTTTTATTGGAGAGGCGAGCTAAAGTTATCCGTGGAAGTTTGACCGCTTTGCTCCACGTCGCGTAGTTCTCGAGATAAATAATACATGGGTCCTAGAATTATAATTTGTACTTTAGGTACCCTAGCCTATGTACGTAACCAGATGCTGCACCATGCTTTTGATGCGTGGGACCGAGGTTGCACTTTACTTTTACAGCACAGGGTCTTGGCATGTAATTTAGATAGATACAGTACTGTGGTACTGCATGTACTGACCTACATATAGTTCCAGCAGCGCAGCTCTTTACTTGCCCATGTATTAGACTTCCGCATTACATGTTATCTGGCCATTTTGCCTTATAAACAAGACATTGTATTAACGAAGACAGTAATATACAGTTTGTTTTAGATGCGGATTTGGTAGCTCAGTGCTGTTCTACCGCCAGGGTTGCCTATTAAGTTTAGATTTCATACTTGACTTGGTTGAATTGGGTGAATTCTTCCCAAATAATGCGAATTCTGCCTAAAAAACGAAAAATCCCCCAAATGAATTGTCGCCCAACTACCGTAACTGTGACGTGCCGCGTTCCGCATGGCGATAGCCGGGCGTCGAAAAGGGGGAAGGAAGGAGAGAAATAGGACCGAACATATTTGGATTTTACGCTCGTAACATTTGAATTGAATATCCGCTTTTTGGTTTTCCGAAAGCAGTTCATTATGCCATTCTTTCGTAGAACCCAATGTAACGGTTTCGTTAAAACCCAAATAATTGGATATCGAAAATATGTACTATGTATACGATTGGAGCGTTTAAAAAATCCAAATTAATTGGTGCAAATATCTACACTCTGCAGAGATACAGTACTCTCTTCTCTATGCTGTTCGTTTACATTCCGTCTTCCATTTTTCCCCAAGTATATGTAGAATTAAAATAATATCTTTTTGATGATAATGAGCGCGTTAAATTTATGTTTTAAAAACCTAAGAGGGCAAAAAGGGCAACCTGAGCGGGCAGCGCTCAAAACAAAGGTGTAATGAATGAAGCTTCCGGCCCGTCGACAGATACTACGAAGTGGGTTGGTACATGTGGCATTATGGCTACAATGTCTTCTGATCCTTGCAGCTGCACTGTTTGCTCGAATGGTAATGTGGTAATGTCAACTGAAACTGAAACGAACGACCTCGTATGTACATGCAAGAGTTTTCGTGTACTGTAACAAAAAAATCACAGGTTGCGGCACCACAACAACTCCTGCTCCTCCTCCTCCCACAACAACATCTACTCCACCTCCACCTCCTCCAACCACAACTACTACCACTACTACAACCACTACTACAACTACAACCACTACTACTACCACAACTACAACTACCACTACCACAACTACTACAACTACAACACCGTCACCATCTACCACACCAGAAAATCCCATGTCAGAGACAGAGCAGCTGATCGCAGAAGTTTTCCAGACCTTCGGCTGTCTCACGCTCATAATTCTGCTTGCGGGAACATTGGGAATGTTTCTGATTTTGCTGTATGGCTGAATGTTACCTAACATCACGCATACTCTGTACGGTACAGTCCAGTGTGAAGTACAGTATGTAACTAAACGCGTACAGTACATCAGACAGAAATTTGAAATGACTGGAACTCACTGAGTTTTCAGGGATTTCTCTCACGAAAGATGCTTGCACATGCAACAGGAAGTGGCGCTTCTACTGGCGCACATTCTCATTTTGACCCTGCGAGACCGTACAGATCTACCGGTATGGAACAAAAGTACAGTACAATAATGAAGTAATATGTAGACAACTGGAACAGATGAAAATTTTTGGAAAATGAGGAAGTACTCAATACGTATTTTTGACTTAGGTTCTGTGCAAGTGGGCCTCTATCTTCCTACAAGCCTTTTTCCTCGCCAACTTCAACTTTTTGGCACTCGAAGGCCTACAAGCATACACGATCGCCACAAATGTAATCAACGGCGGTGGTTTCATTCCCAAATGGGGATACGCTCTGATTGGTTGGGGCTTAGCATTTGCAATCACTGGAGGATCAGCAGCTGCTGGCCATCCAAATTATACATCTGATTTCTCGTAAATTTTTTATCTTCAACTTTTACTGTCATTTAGCAAAGAAGAGAATTTACTATGTGTGTTGGGCCCGTGTACTACGTATAGGTGTTGGTTGAACCTTGGAAACACACTATCTCTGGCGACCATTGTTCCTGTTGGAGCCATGTGCGCCATCTCCATAATCTTGGCTGAAGCGGGTGGAATGGGGGAATTCCAAATTTTACCAGAAACCAACAAAACTCAACGAACCGCTGCTCTGTAAGCCTTCCATTAAGGTCTCACGCTTGTGTTTCGGATCCAAACTTGAAGCTTCCTCGAATGTACGTACATTGCGGCCGCTGCATTGTCTAACTTTACAGAGTTGGCAGTAGGCGTGGCCCTCTATCGATTGGACTCCGCACGAAACTTAGTGGTCGCCTTTCTAATCTTGGTCGTGGTCACTTTGTGCGAGGCCACAAACTACGTCATATTTTTTTATTTATGAGAACAGGAAATGGTTCCTTCAAATTTCTTTGCAATGTGTGCCCAGCCCGTAACCGTACCTATGCACGCACGCTCAATTTTGACCAACGTACTGCGTGCGCTACTACTAATTGCGTGATCTGTGGAAAAGATCGGCAACCGAAAAGTTTTAGTAGCAGCGTAGTAGCGAGAATATGCAAGTGCCGGACAACGGCCGAGAGGATATCGATTTTCGCCCAAATTTCTTCATCATGTACCGTACGAAACTGCCAACTCTGTAAAGTTTTACAATACCTATGCATATGCAAGGTAAAAGTGCTGCTGACTCTATGCTCTACATAGGGGACCCCTTGACTTTAAAACGGGGACAACAATGGCTGCGCAAAAGACTTTCGTGCTGCTGTCTGTTTTTTCAGAGCCAATCTCAAAGGTTTGTTGGTGGTGGTTCCATTGAACATTGCATCATGGTTTAGTGGGAGCTTTGCTCTTTACTACCAAAACATTGCCCTATTCACACTTGTTTCCGCTTTCAATACGGGATTAGGCGTTGCCATCTTTGTGTTTCACTCGCTAGGAAACCCGAAGGTACAAACTATGGCGTTTTGTGATTACATTGCATTAGACGACGAGCAGATCTGCAAAATTCACTGGATGTTTCAGATTCACGCTATGCTAAAGAAGATCTGGGCTAAAATGCGGGGAAAGACAGTGGCTTCGGTGGCTGCAAAATGATCTGCGAATTGATTCTTTCTGTTTGCTGTTACAACTGATTTATTGTATGAATCGGTACGTACCTATCTGAAAAGGGCAGTTACGGTAGACAGACACTGGTGCACATGAAAACCCCTTTTGTTTTCCGCACAAAGACTCTTGTTGCTAAAGCAAAGCGACCGTAAAAATGGGTCATACATTTTTAATAATCAGAGAACAAAGACGTTTTTATCAGAGCCTTCAAAAAAGTCATGGATTGATACCTTTTCCTTGCTGTACGTACGTAC
>JASAMW010006616.1:0-60276 GCA_030247985.1 Epsilonema sp. ZAB3_2
CAACAAACAACAAAACCGACAACAAATGAACGAGTTGTTGCCAACAATGACGCCAGGTCGGGGTATGTGTTAATAACTGACAATGCTTTTTGTTTTTATGCCAGACTACAGACCAAAATTGCACCGAAAAATATCAATATTTCGGCTACAATGTATCAGTTTATCACGACACGACAGTACGCATCACCGGAACGCTTTCTACTTATACGTACTCTTGTTGACTTGGGCTACTATAGCATTCCGATTCATGGAAGGTCATCATCGTCCATGGTATTAGCCATAGCCTCATGAATGGCCTTAAAAGAACACACGTACTACGTAGTACCAAGGTAATAGTACGTATCCGACCCAATACTGAAAAGTGTTGGGGTGCGTTTTCGTTCATTGTTATCCCCAAACTTCCATACCCTCATGGAAAGATTCCACATTATTTCCCCCGTTCACCATGTGATCCTTGTTTTTATCCACCTTTTTCTCTGGAAGTTGCGGTCTACTTTCCTCCTGGACGCTTGACTGGCCTGAAATCACACTCCAACTGCACGAAAAACTCTTTATATAGGAGGAAGAAGTTATGAAACATCAAACAAACGAGTTTACCGATGTAACAGCGCATGGGACATGTGGGTAACTGCATCTGGAGAGCGATGCGGGTCAACTCGCACAAGTTCCAGGCCGCCGGTTTACCGCAAGTCAGGAAGAGATTGCGGACGCAGTTAAGGTCGACCTTAGCGTACCTACAGTATAAAAGTAACGTACACGTATATATATGTATGTATAGTGCGTATAGGCATGAAGGATGTTTCACATATTGATAAACTTTGGTAATGGACAATGATGCAGCGTGATTTACGAGCAAGCGTGAGCTGGATCGACGATGGTGGCATTGACCAGATAGGCACCGTGGCAGTTCACGATGGCGTTTTCCTGATTCACAGACACTTGAGTGATGCAGTTCCAGTTGTTGATGGCACCTGTAAAGTGTTACTGTACATTACAGGTAGAGTACTTTTGTACTGCATTATAAGTAGATAGATTAGTGTACCTACTGTACACTTCACTAAAGTACATGTATGTACCATGAAATACGTATGCGTACAACGTTTATGTACCTAGGCTTACGCTTAGGCTTACTTCCAAATCCACCTCCGCACTGAAAATGCAGGCCGGCGAGGACGCCGGGATAGTAATAGGCGTTGACGAGGGGCACGTTGGGTAGCGACAGGAAATACAGGGGATTGATGCAGTACTGGTACTGTATACCCATGCAAGTGTGAAATTGTCGAGCAGCGCTATAAAAGAAGCTCACGTAGACAGACACTAGACTAGACTACACAGAAAGATCTCCGCCATTACTTGCACACATTCAGATATCCTTGCGTTCCTTGAAGCACGTAGATTTGCAGTAATGCGCGCAGGAAGTCATTGGGAAGATGCCAGTCCAAAGTGCCGTTGATGCCCAGTTGTGTATTGAAGTTCACTTGACAGACCTGCAGTTGGACGCTGTTGCATTGACTGGCCGCAGCTCTAATTGCCTCGGGGGATCGGTGCAGAAATTGTTCGGGCAAATGCAGTTTCCGTTCCCCATTCAGTGTCACGCCGGACGTCAGACAGGGTAGAAGAAAGAGAAGTAAAGCTGAAGGAAAGTATTAATTGCACGATAAAGCTATGCCCAGTTTGATACTGTATAACAGCGTAGGTACCTGGAACGAAACGAGGGTGCTTTTCCTCTGGGTCATTCACAGACAACTTCATAGTTGTCTATGTTCCCGTACTGAATTGCGCTCGGCTTGTTGGACCTACAATGGTCCATGAAATGTCTTTTCCTAAACTTCGCAAAAAATTTTTAACAATACGTGTTGAGCTCAATATTTCTATTTGGTGCTGTTGTTAAAAAATTTTTGCGAAGTTTAGGAAAAGACATTTCATGGACCATTGCAGGTCCAACAAGCCGAGCGCAATTCAGTACGGGAGCATAGACAACTATAAAGTTGTCTGTGAATGACCCAGAGGAAAAGCACCCTCGCTTCGAATGTGGGTATGTACGGTATGACTTCTGGAAAGGAATTGAAGTTTAAAGACTGTAGCTCCAGCAGCTGTTATTTTTATGTATTACCAATCGACACAGGTGAAAAGTAGGTTGGTCTCTTTCTTACCCAGAGGAAAAAGTGCCATTTTAATTGAAGTGAACGCCATTCTTGACTTGATAGGTGTGCTGCACGCTTGCTGATGCTACCGTGTCTTAACCGTTGACCCGCGATTACTTCATGTACAGTAACTGCTCAACTTTTTAAACTGATATGATTTTACATAATGGAACATTACCTGTTACATCATGTACTGTATTGTATGTACTGTACACCTTTAGCTGCAAGCATGGGCGACTTAGCGTGATGTTTGCTTTGTTTTATGACGATTGATTGCGCATTGGTGAAAAGCTGGTCCACATCCACACCTTTCTAGCACAGTTTACGCACAAGCACATACGTACAACGTCAAAGTCATAAAAACTATAACGTAATACATAAAACTCAAAAGCACCATCAGATTGGATCATTTCTTGCATCACGACAGTACTGCACGCACGCATCGCTACATAGAACGCTTTAGTACATCATGTATCTATACTGTTATTGATGACTCCGATTCCGATTCATGGAAGGTCATCCTTCATGGTATTAGCCATAGCCTCATGAATGGCCTTTTGAGCTGAAAAGAAGACATTCACCAAAGTACGGTACGTACGTATACAATATAATTAAGCCGACCCAATACTGAACAGTCGTGATGGGGTGCGTTTCGTTCATTACGCATTATCCCCACACTTCCATACCCTCATGGAAAGGTTCCACATTATTTCCACCGTTCACCATGTGATCATTGTTTTCCTCCACCTTTTTCTCTGGAGGTTGCGGTCTACTTTCCTCCTGGACGCTTGACTGGCCTGAAATCACACTCCAACTGCACAAAAAACTCTCTTATATTGGAGGAAGAAGTTATGAAACCTCAAACAAACGGGTTTACCGACGTAGCAGCGCATGGGACAGGTGGGCAGCTGCATCTGGAGAGCGATGCGGGTCAACTCGCACAGGTTCCAAGCCGGCGGTTGACCGCAGGGCAGGAAGAGATTGCGAACGCAGTTTAAGTCGACCTTGGCGTATCTAAAGTAAGAATGAATGAACGGGAATTTGTTATGTACAGGTCCAGTCGAATTTCAAATGGTTGGTTTCACATTTTGATAAACTTTGTGGCCGCGTAAATGGACAATGCTGCAGTGTGATTTACGAGCAAGCGTGAGCCGGATCAACGATGGTGGCATTGACCAGGTAGGCACCGTGGCAGTTCAAGATGGCGTTTTCCTGATTCACAGACACTTGAGTGATGCAGTTCCAGTTGTAGATGGCACCTGTATAGAACATAACATAGAGTATTATAACGTAGTGTGTGAATACACTGTGTTTAGGCTTTGGCTAGGCTAGGCGCTTAGGCTTAGGCTTAAGTGGCTTAGCTAGGCTTACTTCCAAATCCACCTCCACACTGAAAATGTAGGCCGGCTAGGATGCCAGGATAGTAATAGGCGTTGACGGTGGGCACGTTTTGCGACAGGAAATACAGGGGATTGATGCAGTACTGGTACAGTGCACCCATACAAGTGTGAAATTGTCGAGCAGCGCTAAAAAACAAGATCACTCACATCACTACCAGACCTCTGCAACAGACAGAAAGATCTCTGCCTTACTTGCACACATTCAGATATCCCTGCGTTCCTTGCAGCACGTAGATTTGGAGTAAGTCGCGTAGAAAGTCATTCGGAAGATGCCAGTCCAAAGTGCCGTTGATGCCCAGTTGTGTATTGAATTTCACTTGACAGTACTGCAGTTGGACGCTATTGCATTGACTGGCTGCAGCTCTGATTTCCTTGGGCGATCGGTGCAGAAATCTTTCGGGTAGAAATAGTTTCCGTTGACCGTTCAGTGTCAGGCCGGATGCCAGACAGGGTAGAAGAAAGAGAAGTAAAGCTGGAAAGGAATTGAACTTTAAAGACTGTTCCAGCTATGGTATTTTTATTTTATTTTACCATTCGACTCCGGTGAACAGTTGGATGGCCTCTTACCCAGAGCAAATGGTGCCATTTTAATTGAAGTGAACGCCATCCTTGACTTGATACCTATAGGTGTGGTGCGCTGTATGCTGATGCTACCGTGTCTTAGCCGTTGACCCGATTACTTCATGTTAGCTTGCTGCGCAACTTTGTAAGCTGATAGATAAGACTTTACATAATAGCACAGGGGTGAGGGACATTACCTGTGTACAGTACATCATGTACTGTACGTACCTTTAGCATTTAGCTGCACGCATGGGCGACTTAGCGTGATGTTTGCTTTGTTTCATGACGATTGATCGGCGCATTACTTGCGTAACAAGCTGGCACGGCACACCTTTACAGCGCAGTTTACAGTACATTATATAGTAAGTACCGTCAAAGTCGTAAAACTACAAACGTACAGTAAGGTAAATGAAATGGCAAACGCATAAAAAACAAAAGCACAATCATGGCATCATATTCTTTCATTTCTTGCATTAGAATCTTCAACAACTTTCGTATCAGATTTCTCCACAACGCTGGACCTTCCAAGGTAGCATCTAAGGTTGCAATTTGGCAAATGAGCAGCCAACGCTACGCGCATGAATTCACACATGTACCAAGCAGGCTCATTACCGCACGATTGGAAAACGCTGCGATAGCAATTCAGGTCATTGGTTGCGTACCTGCAATGTAAAATAGGGAGTACCAGTACAGATCTGATAATGCAGTTGTCAGTCACTTATATGGCTCATTCACATTGGAAGGAAGACACTCGGCGCATGCGTCGCTATCCAATCCAATGCATTTGCGTGTGAAGAGAAATGGACACGCCTAGCGTACGCCCAGCGCATGCCTTCGCTGTGAATGGGGCATGATTCACTTACTGGCAAGCATGAGCTGGATCTCTCGTTGCGTTTTGAAGGTAATTGAAGTTGCAATTCAGCAGCGTTTGATTGTACTTTTTCCCCGTAGATAGCAGGCAATTCCAGTTGTAAACAGCAGCTAAAATAAAGATCGCGACAATGCAACTGGTCTATAAATCTATAAAGACAATCTCACGTACAAAAGTTTGATATTTGATTTGACTGTCTTACATATTTTGTTTAAAAAAAGTTTTTACTCTGAAGCCCAACTCCAGATTGAAAATGCAGTTGAGCTACGGCTCCAGGATAAAATATGGCGGTGATGTAATCATAATTTTTCTTCAGATAGTACAGAGGACTCAAGCAAGACTGGTACATGTTGCCCAGACATCCTTGAAACATTCGGTAGCCCCTAATAAAGACAAAGCACCGAAACTGACAAAACAAAAAATGTCTTCTTCCTTTCCAAAACAAATGTTTTTGTAGATTTTTTACCTGTTCACCTTCAGGAATCCATTTATCCCCTGCTGAGAATAAATATTCAGCAAAGCGTTCTCAAAATCTACTGCTTTGTGCCAATCCAAATCTGTGGGTATGCCCAGAAACCGATTGAACACATTCTCGCAGTGAAGCAGTCTTTGGTCGGAGCATTGAGGAGCGCCTTGCTGTAACGCGTGCAGCTGACTTTGAACCACATTCCATGGACTTTTGGGAACTGGAGGCCACCAAAATTTATTGTCTTTTTCGATGAAAGAAGATGAAAGAGATGGTTGCCAGCAAATGGCAAAAAATAAAGCTAAAAATTTACGGCATGTTCCTATGATATCAAGGATCCATGAACAAGAATAGAATCTTGCATGGCCTGCGCAGATCGATCCCTGACCGGAAACGTCGTCCTTGAAATAACCGATAATTTACATGCTGGATCGTACATATAAATGTACGATCGTGTATGATAATGTACGATCGTGTATATGAATGTACGATCGTATATATAAATGTACGATCGTATATATAAATGTACGATCGTACATAGAAATGTACGATCGTGCAATGTACGGATCGTGCATAAAAATGTACGATCGTATATTGTAGTTGATTATCTGAGCTCGAAAAGCGCGCGCAATCTAGATGCACACAAGTAGTGGTGGGCCCGGTACATTTACCGGGTACTTTTTACCAGGTACCGGCTCATAAAAGATGCCGGTAAGCTCTACCGGCTTACCAGGTAAAATATATTTTATACGGTATTTTTACCGCTTTTACCTTTACCGGCTGAGCTACAGGGGTATACCTGAGCCGGTAAAAAATTATACCGCCGGTACCTGTTTTTACCGTTTACTGCTTCATAGTGTGTTTACCCGGTAAAAATCCATTAATTTTCGTACAGGATGGTGGGTCAATTATGTATGAACGCAAAGAATTTTGCATGCGTCACCATTTATAGCGAATGTATAGGTACAGAATGCATTTGAAGCCATTGATTATGATTGCCCTAGCCTAGGTATACATACGTGCAGTACACGTAGGTATATACTGAGGATTGATTGAATACTCAGAAAGCCGCGTTCAAGAATAATGCTTATGTTTTGTCGAAACCTCGCAAACATACATACGTCCATGTAATCTACTTCAGATCGCGGCTTTCATGGTATGTAGGCACATTATGGGAAGTGGCACCATTTTATTCTTGGACATGATACGAAGGTGTTGTGTGGTTCGGGGTGGCAGTTACATTTTTTGGCTTCACCATTGCAAAAATATTCGTATCAATCAATTTTTCGGACAAACTTTTTTGTACGAATTGTATGAAACTTTCCGGATTTACAGTACATACGTACGCATACAGTACTTACCGTTTATACCAGGTAAAAATGTCTAGCTTTACCGTTTTACCGGGTAAAAAAAATTGAAGGCGGTACATTTACCGCTTTACCGGCGGTAAGAATTTGATGGCCGGTATTTTTACCGGCTTACCGGGTAAAAAAATGCAGTGCCGGTATCCACCACTACACACAAGCTCGCACTCTCTTCACAGAAACGAAAATATGGCCGAATTTTGCCTAGTTGGTCATGTGCATACCTTGGCCGTTAGTAGCTGACGCCATGCTGATGGTTGGAAAGCTGAGAAGAAGCACCAAATCTTGTTGACATAGACAGCGAATGCTTATTGATGCCAGTAGTAGACGACAAGAGAACACGAAAATACTTTGGAAACTTCCCTTACTCTGCGGTCTGCTTGGAGATTGCGCGCGCTTTTCGAGCTCAGATAATCACCTATTTTTATGTACGATCGTATATATAAATGTACGATCGTGTATAATAATGTACGATCGTGTATATAAATGTACGATCGTGTATAAAAATGTACGATCGTACATTTTTATACACGATCGTACATTTCTATGTTCGATCGTACATTTATATATACGATCGTACATTTCTATTTGCGATCATACATTTCTATTCACGATCGTACATTTATATATACGATCCAGCATGTGTATGATCGATCATTATTTCCTTCGGTTATTTTGAGGACGACGTTTCCGGTCAGGGATCGATCTCCGCAGGCCATGCAAGATTCTATTCTTGTTCATGGATCCTTGATGATATTGATTTGAATATACAAATTAAAACAGATCAAAAGCTATTAATGAGTACGTTACGTACATAGGTAGAAAATGATATGGGTTTAGGATGTGAGGCAAGCACTAATTTGTGTCTTTTTACCCGTGATCAAGAGTTGAATTTGCCTCATTTGCAAAACGGATATTCGGAATTCAGCATTGATCGTTTTGAAGCCGCCGCCACTTTCAAAATACCGGCTTACGTACTGTTATGTAGTAAGCTATGTATGTAGCTGTTGGTAATTGATGATCGTACGTGTTGTGCGTAAATAAGCCACCATAAACGGTGACCCGCCACAGCGCTTTTACAAGGGTAGTGATAGATAAGCTTACATGAAGCTGAAGCCGCCACAAAAAGCTGCCACTATATTTTTCATAACAGCACTGTTGCAGAGTAAAATTATTATGCAGTCGTTAGACGACTGTGCGACGAGTTTCGTGCCAGCGCTGAGGCGGGAAAGACGACAGAATCATAACTGCAGCACGTTTTTGTTGAAAATGCGCATTTTTATTTTTTTGAAAGAGCAGAAACTGAAACATCATTTTCACGGGTTGAGCGCAGCATTCAACAACGTGAGTGAGGAGATTAGAAATAATGAAATGAAGAGCAGCAAGCACCTGTTCCGCTTGATTCACAACCATTTTCTGCACTTGAAAAGTGGTTGCGGTTGTGCACCAACAACGGTAACACGACTGAACAACTTTCGATCACTGTGCAGTAGTGCAGCAAGCAGTAAAGCTCAAGAAACGAAAACAGAACCCAATGAAACTGCCTCCAGACGGGCAGAGTATGAGGCGAAGAGAGAATTGAAAAAGAAAGCGCGAAGTTCCCCTGCCTCTACTGCTGCTGATTCAAGCCTGATTCCGATTGAAAAACGAAGCGTCGCGAAGGGTCTCTTTCTGGACAAAATTGACCACGTACGGAACAGGGTACTGTGGGGTAAACCCGGACACGGGTGGTAAACCCGGACACCAAGCATATGTCAGCAACCATAATGATCGATTGAGACAAAAATGAGCTGCCATGTTAATCATTTGCTGAAGCGGCAAGTTCAGAAAAGCTTACCCCGTCTCCGAGGTTACCCTACAGTATCCTATTCGTTACTTGCGTTACTATTCCTGGGTGCTCCGGTGCTCGCGAGGTAGCCCCGGATCATGAGCAGCCGAAACATCAAGATCACACGTTCACCCAAAGCGACGAATTATTTCGTTGCTATGTTATGGAAGTAGCACCTGAGCGAACTCCTGACTTTGATGTTTCGACTTGATCATGACTGGGGCCACCTCACGGCCCACCCAAAAAATAATATAGCAAGTAGCGCATACACACGGGCAGAAATCCCCGATTGTCTTTATAGGCCTACGTATTTTACGCAACACGGGCTAATATGTGAATTTGCTGTGAGACTGAACTGTTTTCTGTAGGCTTCCATGATCTATCCTGAATTCACAGAAACGGATGATGTGAGAGATCTTGAAACAGCTGTAGATAATTTATCGGCTTTTTTCGATCAAAATGGTTCGTCAATGCTTACCGTATTTACCGGTAGATAACCCCCCCAATGCATAACCCCCCCCCCAATGCATACCCCCATATTGGCAAAACATAAAAAATGCCCCATGCATAACACCCCCCCCCCCCCCCTATGCATACCCCCATATGTACTGTACAGTACGTGAACCTACCTATGTAAGCTGGTCATATAGTACCCATAGCCACTCCCACACCAAGCTAAGATGCCTATAAGCCTGCTTGGGGGTGTATTGTACTAGAATAACCGTGTTTTGACCTCAATTATGCCCTAAAACACGTGCTTTTGACCTAAAAAATATGCCTCTGCGCACCTCTCAAAAACATAATGCCCCATGCATAACCCCCCCCCCCCCCCCCCCAATGCATAACCCCCCCCCCCTATGCATACCCCCATATGGGACCTCTCAGTTTTTGCATACCCCCATGGGGCTATGCACCGGTAAATACGGTATGTGGAATTATTATTTCATTTGCCTTTATTTCAGTCATGTTTATTATACTAGCGGACAGGGCAAATGAGTGTGTGTTATGTGCTATTTTTAGTTCGCTCAGCAGACATAGACGCAGCTGCACGAATTCCTGATGATGTCCTCAAAGGCATGAAGGAAGTGAAATTATTTGGGACTGCGGTACCAAAACAATTTGGTAAGCTCAAGCCTGTACACATACCGCGACAAGGCGTCATTGTTATGATAACAAGTCGCTCAACTGTTGTCGGTTTGTTGTCCGTTTGTTGACGAATAATAATGGGTGTTGTCGGTTTGTTGTCATATCGTCAATAAACCAAGAACAAACCGACAATCCCCATATATTTGTTGTCAACAAACGGACAAAAGTTGGGGTTTTGGGCTACTTGTTGACAACAATCACGCCTTGGTAAGGTATGGATTAAATTCATTTCTGGGCCCCAATGCATTTCCCCTATTTTGCTTCGCTTACTTTTGAATTTTTAGGAGGTCTGGGCCTGTGCGCTAAAGAGAAGGCTCGCATAAGCGAGGTGCTAAGTCGGGACTGGTCCCTGTTCGCCACTCTGGCGGTGCACGACCTTGCAGTGTCCGCCCTCGTGCAACACGGCACAGAGGAGCAAAAGGCCAGATTTCTGCCCAAATTGGCCTCGGGAGAGATGCAGGCTGCGTTTTGCCTTGCGGAAGAAGAATGGTAGGGAACTGTGGGGTAAACCCGGCCATGGGGTAAACCCAGCCACATAAGCTCCTCTGAACTTGGCTGTTTCAGCAAATGATGAACCAAACAACTCATTTGAAAGAGTTCAAGGAATCGATTGATATCTTACTCGTCTCAATCGGTCCATTGGTTACTGAGATATGCGGCCCTGAAAGTTAGATGGCCGGATTTTCCCATGGCCGTGTTTACCCCATAGTACCCTAGAGCTTTTTCTGTTGTTCGAAATCACTTCACTTCACAGCACGTGCACATTTTGCACTTTGTTTTGCTTTTTAGCGGTTTCGACGCCGCGGACATTCGTTCGGAAGCGTCCACTACACTGAAAGGCGACTACGTTTTGTCTGGCAAGAAGAGTTGGGTGAGCAATGGGAGACAGGCAGATCTGTTGTTAGTTTTCGCCAAGACGCCATTGCCTGGAGTGTCACCTGATACTCAGGTAGGGTACTGTGGGGTAAACCCGGCCACCTAAGCTCCTTTGACCTTGCTGTTTCGGCAAATAATGAACCAAATTGCTGATATTTCTGGGGTAAACCCCCGGCCACGTAAATGCTCCTTTTCCTTTGCTGTTTCGGCAAATAATGAACCAAATTGCTGATATTTCTGGGGCTAAACCCGGCCACCTAAAAGCTCCTTTGACCTTGCTGTTTCGGCAAATAATGAACCAAATACTAAAGCTGCTGATTTTTTAGGGTCTCCCGCTGACCACTGCCTTTCTTGTGGAGAAAGACAAACTGAAAGAGGGAGAAGAGCTGGTGTATCATGGAAAAAGGGAGACTGTAGGCCTCAGAGGAGTTGATAGTAAGTGTTGTAGCTGCTCCAAATTGTTGTTTGAATAGTGCCCCCGACAATACGGAGTATGACTTCGTGGCATTGTATGGAAATTATTTGCAATATGTGACTGTTTGAACGTTTTGTGTGTAGTTTGGGATCTGGAACTGTGCAAAGTTCCTCTATCGACTGAAGATGTGCTGGGTCCGATAGGACAAGGCTTCGAAATGGCTCAACAACTAATGGAAGCTCAACATCACAATTTTGGAGGGGCAGTTGTGGGACTTTCAAAACGGCTTTTAGGTTAGGATAGTGATGGTAGTGACAATGGTTTGGTAATTAGTGTCGTTATTGGTAATGGTAATGGTTTCTGGTTGACCAAATACGTATTGTGTACTCGTACTCGTACTCGTACTGTGCGTGTGCAATTACAGTTCGAGAGGTATGTACGGTTGTACGGTATGTAACTGAATAATGGAATGTGGAAGTTGTGGGGTAAACCCGGCCACCTAAAGCTCCTTTAAACTTTGTGTTTCAGCAAATGATGAACCAAAAATAGCTCGTTTGAAGGAGGAGAGTTATAAAGGAATCGATTGATGTCATATTTTGTCTCAATCGGCCCATTGGTTGCTGAGATATTTAGTCTTGACAATTAGGTGGCGAGGCCGGATATTCTCATGTCCGGGTTTACCCCATAGTACCCTATGACTCGATTTTTGCGTGCTTGCAGATATGATACAGCATAGATGTAACAGAACCCGTCGCTACGAGCTTTCCATGGCTGCAGTGCCGGCTATTAGGGTATGGGGAGCTTCATGAAGTACGTCACGCAAAAAATCAGCCGTCACCACCCCCCTCCCCGTATTTTTGCGTGACGTACTTTATGAAGCTCCCCAATGAAAGGCGACCAAAGAAACAGGTTGATACCGCGTTCAGATTAGCGACGTACTTACGTCGAACGAGGCATGGACAGTCATGCACTTTTGCCGGCATAACGTCGAACCGTACGCCGCTATTCTGAACATGGTATCATGTGCATTTACCTGGTCATACCCCAAACTCCCCTACAGAGAATTTTTAGCTTTGAACAAGTTGAGGCCCAAATACCCCCACTTGCCAATATCGTGAGTTCATTTTTCAACGTGGCTAGGTTGCTTGCACACGTTCTGTTCGTTGCAGAGGCGAGTCTCGCATTATTTGGCTGTGGAAACTGTACGCTGAGACCCAGATAAAATGATACCCCCAAGCCACTTCCCAATGCCAGCATCGTGTTCATTTTTTATCGTTGTTTGATTGCTTGCACACGTTCTGTTTGCTGCAGAGGCGAGTTGCGCATTTGGCGTTGGAAACTTACGCTCTGGAGACGATGACGTATTACGTGGCTGGAATCATCGATGAACTACCTGAGAAAGATCTGGAAGCGGAGGCGACCATCGTCAACGTACGTACAGTATGTGGGTACTATGGGGTAAACCCGGCCCCCTACGATCCTTTGAACTTGCTGTTTCAGGAAATAATGAAACAAATAGCTCATTTGAAAGAGGAGAGCTCGAGGAATCGATTGACGTTATATTTGTCGCAATCGGTCCATTGGCTGCTGAGATGTGCAGGCTTGAAACTTAGGTTGTCGGATTTCCCCATGGCCGGGTAGTAGTTTATGTTGCTAACACGTGTTGAGTGGAGGTAGGGTGGGGTAATTCGGGCCATCCATTCAACATATTTCCAGTTGGGACTTTGACTGTACGTTACGTATCACATGTTGTAGTTATCTGCTCGCAAGTTGCTTCATACCGCCGTCGTGGACGCCATTGAGATTCTGGGCTCATCTTCCCACCTGGCACAGTCGGAATTATCCCGGCTACACAGAGACGTCGTCACTTTATCATCTTTCCTGGTAAGAAGCACTGTATGCTGGCGCAGTACAGTACACACTACGTGGTATGTAGGTACTCATTCATGTGGATCACTCTTGTGTTATGAAGACAGGACTGGTGTACATGCATGTTGTGCGTTGCGTACTCTTCGATGTGTGTACATTGCATACTAACTGTACATCTGTACAGGGTAACATAGCCATCTTGTTTTTGCTGTGCTATGATAGGGGCTACGCTACGCCTACGTATGCGTTTTTTTAGGGTAGTACAGATGTACTCACTGACCAACTGGCCCTAATCGGTCTGTCCACATGGGCTGAGGAGTTTGGAGACAATTTACCGTAAGCTGTTTTAGCTACGAGTTGTACGTATGTAAATGCAATCTGGTTAACACATAACCCCGACCTGGCGTCATTGTTGTCAACAACTCGTTCATTTGTTGTCGGTTTGTTGTCCGTTCCGACAACACCCATATAAAAACGGACAACAAATTTGTTTCGTGTTGCCAACAATGACGCCTCCTCGGGGTATGTGTTAAGGTAGAAGTTTGTTTTTGAAAGCTGCATGCATGTGTACTGTAGCGGCGTGATTTTAGGAAGATACGAAATCCCTTGCGACACCCTTGGAATGCGTTCCGGCGAAATTTTGCGAATACAGGAGTCTTTGCGAGACCAAGAGTGCATCATTTCCTGCACGAGAGTGTACATCCGTCTTTAGAGGTGCTAGTATTCTATCCACTAGTTGAGTTATTAGGGAGCGTGGTTGCAAGATTTCGCCCTTATCCTTCCAGTCTTTCTTTAGTATAGCCAGCCGAAACATCAAAAGTCAAGAGCTCAGGCCCAGGCTACTACCATAGCAGCGAAAAAGTTCGTAACCGCTGAGTAAACTCGTGACTTTGATGTTTATCGGCTTGTTATTAGACTGTCAGGTTTAGGGTCGATCTAAGAAGACAAATGTACGACCTTGCAGTCACGCTTCCTAATAAAGCAACTTGTGGAAAGAACAGAGGAACAAAGAGTCAATCTGCTCGTTATGAATGTTTTAGTTTGAAAATTATTTACAATACATATTGTACGTATTGTAGATACGTGAGGGCTATGAGATGGATGGCACTTGCTTTTAGAATGCTTGCCGAGGCTTAGAAGAGAGCATGGGGCGCTTTGAAGTTGTCTACGAGAAAATTATTGAAACCTACGGCATGGTGAGGCGCTAGCATTTTGTTACTGTGTTTACTGTTTACAACGTAATTCTACGTATGTGTACATAGGTACTGTACGTACGTACATACGTACTACGGGATACAGGGTACTACGGGGTAAACCCGGCCATGGGGCCAGGTTTGCCCCGCACTCTCAGTACGTATAGCCAGTGCTTAAACATAGGTAGCACCAAGAGCCATGGTACCACATACATACGTACCTACCCATTTTATCTGTATTTTTTACAGGGTGTTCAATATGCACCGTACATTCTCGAAAGACTGTCGACGGTAATCATTCGACTCTTTGCCACCATGACGCTTATTTCCAGAGCTAGCAGATCATACAGCATTGGATTGAGGAACGCAGATCTGGAGGTACATGCGTGTAGTACTCTGTGTGCCATTATGTATTCTTGATTATTACGCAACATTTTGAGTGAAAATTGATTTTTTTACAGTTGATTTGGGCATGCGGCTATACGGCGAAAGCTAGCAGAGAAATTCAGTTGCTTTTGGAGGATGTAATTGGAGGTAAAAAATTATTTGGATGCGAATGGAAAAAACAATTGCGGAATTTGTACGTACAGTGCATAACTTTGAAGTGCCAACTGTTTTACAGAGCAATACGAAAACGAAAAGGAAGATAAGATAATGGATAACATAGCGGAAGTTGTGTTTCAAGACAGGGGTTACAAGATGGAACATCCCTTGCAGAGGAATTGGTAGCGATTGATTGAAAGTGCTGCTTGATAGTGCAAGACCTTGAGTTTGTGTTGGGTTGATGTTGTGTGCACGTGGTATTCACTACTTGCGCTGACTTTTGGGAACTAAAATGCCACGGGTCACCTCGCGACCACCTTAGTCTTAGCGCAAGAAGTGAATACTCCGTAAGTGATGCCAGAGTAAACGATTGTGATATTTTTGGTCCCTTGGCTAATTGTGAGAACAACGAAAGCGAGTTAAACCAGTTGTCGTACCTACTGTCATGCATGACTACCGCATTGTATTTTGATGTCTGTTGCATGGATTACGGTATGTGTATATATAAAATGCATGTTTTCTAGTGTAGCAGGTTGTGCATGAAAGGGAAATCTGACTGACCAAAGGGCAAGATGGTCAATGTGAGGAAAGGAGTGCTCATCACTTGGTAAGCAAAGTTGCCATTTATCATTTCTCCTGCCTCCAAATAAATATGTTGGGCAAAATCGGACAGGTCTGGTGGTAGAACTTCCGGACAGCTACGTACACGTGTTGGATCAGACAGGCCAATTTTACTCGCAGCAAGCTCGTCGGTCTTGCGTGTTGAAGCATAGGAACCGACGCTGGTGTGGGTCTACTCGAGCCTAGAGATGGGCCGAGACTCTCGGTCTCGGAAATCTCGGTCATTTTTGGCGATCTCGGTCTCGACTTTAGAATTTTCAAATTCTCGGTTTCGGTCTCGCAACTTTTAGGGCCTATTTTAGGCGAGACCGAGACTAGATTGAAATCTTGATTTCACAAGCAATTTCATGCATTTTAGCTGCCTATCATGAAAAAATTTCTCCTGCGGAGCGATTGTACCCATGTAATGTAGCAAAATAGAAGTCAACCACCTATTCATTCACCACTGTTTTTGCCATTATTATTTTCATCGAAAACGACCATCGGAAAAAATGAAAACGAAATGCCATCATAAGTTTTTATACCAATACTTAGTCTCGGTCTCGGTCTCGGCAAAATTCCCTAATCTCGGTCTCGGAAAAAATGCTAAGTCTCGGTCTCGATCTCGTTTTCAGCAACAATCCAGTCTCGGCCCATCTCTACTCGAGCCTATAGTTCTCATGCTTCAACATGAAAGACGGCGTCGGCACGAGTAAATTGGCGTGTCTGTGGTCGGCTACTGGGGCCCTGTTGTGTATTTTTGATAGAAGCGCAACTGGGGTACACCTGACCATGGCCATGGGGCAAACCGGGCCATGGAAATTACGGCCACCTTAGTGGCCGTCACCAGTAAATTACCGGTACTTTTACTGGCTTACTGGCAAAAATATTGCTGCCAGTAATTACTTTTACCTTACTTTTACTGGCAGTGCTGCCGGTATTTTACTTTTACTTTACTGGCTGCCTAATTTTTTTTACCGGTACTGGCAAAATTTTAGTAAAAGTAAAAAGTAAAATTTGGGTGTTGTTCTCAAAATTAGCCCTGTGGTGGAAAGATTTTTAGTGAATTTACTGACGCATTTCCAGTTGGGAAAAGAAAAATTTTCTTTGTAGCAAGTCATTTTAGATTCTCTGATCATGCCACCGACTCCTCCATCCAGCTACGTACATTACGTACATAACATACGTAGGCCTATAACGCGCATAGCATGCAGGGTAGGCCTGGGACCACTATGGTTCATTATGAAATAGGTTGGCCCATGTGAACGATATGCAGAAAGTAGTAGAGGTTGCACATGAACGATACACCTGTACTTATGTACGTATGTCGTCTGTACATAGGGTACGTATTGGCGTTGCAGCGCTCTTCATTCCTATGTTTTGGTAGGTAGACTTTGAAAGGTACTATAGCCAAGCCTTATGTATGAAGATTCACCCGAATACAATAAAAAAGAAAATTGACAACCAGAAAAGCATTTGTACTTTTTGTAGTCAACAGGAAACATGGCCATAAAATTTTGCATTTTTACTTTTACTTTACCGGTTACTGGCAAGGTTTTACCTTTTACTGGCAGTTTGAAAGCGCCAGTACCAGTAATTACTTTTTACTTACTGGCTATTTTCCATTGAAAAGGTATTTACCTTTTACTTACTGAAATTTTTGAAAGTGCCAGTAACGGCCACTAGGCCACCTACAGTACAGGGCTGCATTGCTCAGCAACCAATGGATCGGTTGAGGCAAATATTATTCTATCAATCGATTCCTTGAACTCTCCTCTATCAAATCTATTTGGTTCATCAATTGCTGAAACAGCAAGTTGAAAGGAGCTTAGGTGGCCGGGTTTACCCCACAGTACCCCATTCCTTTCCATTTCTTTTTTTCAGCGATCCAGCCATGAAACAATTCCTGGTGCACTTGGACGATACCAAAGCCTTGGGTTCCAGTTTCATTTTGAAGGAACTGGATGAAACTCATCTGCTAGTGGACACGGATATCGTGCCGATATTACAGCAGAGGATAGATGCACTGATGGAAAGCTTGTCACCTGACTTTGTGGAGAAATGATGAGAGAAAATGCAGGAAAACACGTTTATTCACTGATCATACGGGTCCATATAATGCAGCTGACTATCATCGATAATTGACCTGATCAAGCTAAGCAGGCTTGCTATCCGATACATATTGATTTGGTGGGAAGATAAATCACCCAGCATTTTGAGCCGTTTCTACGAAGTACGGTACATACAAAAGTACGTACAACACAACACATGAACGTACATACTACATTCGTGCCACGGACATGAATGCATTTTGTCATATACAATACAAGCTAAGTACTGCACATATACGTGGTACGTGGTACGCTACATAGAGGCATATTTTCTAGCTCTGCAAGCGCAGTATGCAGATAAGATAGACCTATCCTATGTTCACATATTGTTGTAGTATCTCCAATAGCACTATCTCAGTCAAAATTGTCTCTAGAATACACACGAATCTCTAGCTCTTGCATCACACATGCTGGATGACTGACTACGTATGGGAGAAAACAGTTGGAAAACACCAGTCATAGCGAGCTTGCGTACGTCTCACACAGAATAATTGGACAATAAACAAAAATCAGCCTAAATCGAGTAGACTCCTCTATTCATCTAACGCAAATGCTTGATTCACATAGAGCGCTTTGTATCTCCTCCACCTTGAGCTTTGACAGAGATACCCAATTCACAACGCAACGGTTCACAAACAACCGTGCCTTGATAAACGGCGCGCTCTACGTAAATCAAGCCTCAAATTTCACTGCACTCCGTACAAAAAAATCCTAAAAACTCACAACTTTGATGACGTCGCGATATGTAAAGCACGACAGACTTATTTGTGCTTGCATATTTGTCATGCTTTTCGCCCATTAACCCCTCCATAATCTCAGATGGCCGCCTGGCCACATACACCCCTTGTGGCCACCCTGCGGCCTTGGCCGCCCATAGTCGTGGGGTGGCCGCAGCCAACCTACTAGTATGGGCGGCCAAGGCCGCAGGGTGGCCGCAAAGCGGATGTTGCGGCCAGATGGCCATATGAGATTACGGAGGGGGTTAAAGATATCGCGACCCCATCTATTCCTACATTTTCTTCCTATTTTCCTTCCTAGGCAGTGGCTTGCTTCAAATAGGCGATCAAATCCGCGCGTTCCTGCGGTTTCTTCAGGCCAGCAAACACCATTTTCGTTCCCGGTATGTATTTCTTCGGGTTCTCCAGATATTCGAACAGAGTGTCATCTCCCCAGGTTATGCCCTTGCTCTTATTTGCGGCCGTATAATCGAAGCCTGGCACGCTGCCGGTTTTACGGCCGAAAAGGCCGTGTAAATTCGGCCCCGTTTTCGTCCCACCCCCCTTGTCCAGCGTATGGCACTGGGCACAGCGAGTGGTGAAGATTTTCTTGCCTTTGTCGGCGTTTCCATCTGGTACGTCTGGCATTTTGACGGCTGTGGATTGAATTGGCAAAGAACCTGTCTTTTGGGCCTAGATTGATTGAGAGAAGCTGAATTGTCAGCTAAACATAAAAGCCTGAAGAAAACAATCTTTTGCAAACATAAATCGTGCAATAAGCTCACGATATTTCATCAGCAGAAAAGTACCGTAGTATATCGGTCAAAATACCGAAAAAGGTCAAAATTCCAAACGAGAAAGGTTCAACAAATTTTATTCCACCTTTCCAACAAATCACACCAATCTGCAGGCAGACAAACATGCAACATTCCACCTCCTTTCTGTCACATATCTCTACCTCCCAAGACACAGTCATACTCTTCCCTCCATCTTCTTTTCCTATTGGAAGTGAGTCTTGGGCCTGGTGGTAGTGAAGCGAGACAACTTCTTCCGCTTTGTGATACGATGGTTGAGCGGGAACTTGATCTTTGAGTTCTGCAATCAGAGACCAGCAAACAGAAAGTTTTGAGCCCCAAGAATTTGATCATGACTAAGTATAGTATCCAGCTATCCATACCCCTGTATTCTCTCAGCAGACCGATAATAATAACAACCAACCATCCCTTCTTACGTGAAACTGTTGAATATTCGGGCGTCGACAATCCTTGGCCGCGATCCTAGCCACTTTCAGAATCTGTATGGTGTCGGCTCTAGCCCTATGCCGGGCCCCCATATCCCGGTAACACTGCGTGACGGCGGCAGCCACGGACAAGTCGCGATATTCCCGGTACATGTTGACCGTGGTCGTCCGTGAATCGTAACGCAGCCAGATGCCGAAATTCTTGACGGTGGCGGGTTTCTTTTCGTAAACCTGGAAAAATAAGAAGGGAAATAAAATAGAGGGGGTCGTTGGGGGGGGGGGGGGGGGGGGGGGGGAGCGGATAATTTGGGGGTAAACAGGGGTAAGTTGGGGCAGAGAAGTGCGTAAAAGTACATTTATATGCACGTAGCAACATTGTGAGTGGCGTGAAGGCATGGATAGAGGTATGCAGGGGAGCTTGGAATAACAAATTAGCCGCCCGGGCTCCGTGGCAGGTCCTTGTGGTACGCAGGCGCGATGGATGGGTTCGATTCCTGCCTCGGCCTACTCTTACTATTTTTGTCTCACTCCTGTATGAATTGCATGCAGTACTATGGGGTAATTCGGGTCGGCGGTACTTTGGGCTATCCCAACCTAAATAAATTTCCAAAATTGGGAAGGGAGAACATTGGTGATCTTGTTACTCAAAATCATCAACGCGCTGTTATCTGGAAGTTTTTACATTGGCTGAGTTCTTCCAAATTGAGTAAAGAAAAAGTGTCCCAAATTACCCCCCTCCCTCCATTACAGGCCCGAATTACCCCACGCACTAGTTTTTGATGCAAATCTTACCGGCTTGACTTGTAGAATTTCTCCCACGCTTTTCTTCAGTTTTCGCAGTTGTTTCGTGAAATACCAGAAGCGACTTTTGGCCACCACTGCATTCGGAGCAAAAATGCGCATCTTGTACAGTGGAGGGCTGGGGTCTTTGCCCGTCGGGATTTTCCGACCCACAACCACATACTCGCGCAGCTAAAAATAGGGTAATACGGGGTAAACCCGGCCATGGGAAATCCGGCCACCTAAGCTTCAGGGCTGATTCTCAGCAACCAATGGACCTATTGAGACAAATATTATATCAATCGATTCCTTGAACTCTCCTATTTCGAATGAGCTATTTGGTTCATCATTTGCTGAAACAACAAGTTCAAAGGAGACTAGGTGGCCGGGTTTACCCTAAGGCCGGGTGTACACCACAGTACACTACTACAAAAAAAGTTGAATTGCATCATCGCAATATTCCTGCTTCTCTTTTTGGTAGGCCTAGACGATAAACGCTGGCTCTTTCCGTTGAATTATTTACAAATGTTCTAAATAATAGATGGAGGATATTTGAGAGAGTAGCGTACAAAATACGAGGGAAAGTTAGCTTGGAAACCCTGAAGACAGGAGCGCGACAAAAAGAGAAGCGTGAATAGGCCTAAAAAAAGTAAAAACGAAATATTACTTCTCCGTTCGCCTTGAGAACCATTTTTCCACCGTTGGCTCTCCTTTCCGACACCGGATCTTGTCCAAAACTCCTCCTGGCCTACCACAAAATTCTTTCCGGCTCCTCTTTTTTTCTTTTTCTTCTTCGTTTTCTTTTCTTTTTTCTCTGTCCGCTTCGTCTATATTACGCACCAACTAATCATTATATATACAATTGCGAATATTAGACGGAGCCAATCAATATAAATAAAAGAAAATAGATCAAAAATTCAAAATCGTTCGTTGGTCAGTGTCAGTTCGGTTTGATCTACATGTTATGTGTGATTTGTGTGATTATTTTGGTGATTTGACTCAAGAGTTATATTGCCAAATAACGGTTTGTGTTACCAAGGAGCTGTAGCTACTTATAGCTCCTTGGTGTTACCTTTTTCAGATCCTAGCTTTTCAAGCGGTCCTGAAAAATTCAGTCAGCATGCGTGTGCCAAATCTTCATCACATGCTTCAACCCTGTACATCATCCACTGCCTTTCTTCTGTGCCATCCAGGACGGTTATCAAGCTCTTGCATTGCTCCGCACCTAACTCGAAGGATGTGCGTTTCTTCTTCTGCTTCAAAACCTGGTCAAGAACGCAGGAATGAAGGAGAAGATGATGCTAACAATGCCGGTGGTTCTTCTGGGTCAACTCAGAAAGATGATGCTGAAACTACAGGGGAAGAAGGCGGTGGGACGACCACGGCCATTATCAAGCACGGGCATCTATTTCGGACTGTGCCCCGAGAAGACAAGAACAAGACCACGTATCATACGGCGATTGGTATGCAAAGCATGTGAATTGCTCATGGCACGTTCACATTGAAGACATGCGCTGGGCGTACGCTCGACGTGTCCACGGCTTCACACATGCAAAGGCATGGACAGCCATGGATGCGCCGGTCGTACGCCGAGCGCATTCCTTCCAATGCGACTGAGCCTTGAATTGCTCCAGGGTAGTGTGTGTTCTGCGTCCATGAAGGCTCATTCACATTGGAGACAAATGCATAAACCGAGCCAAAGACACGCTGAGCGTGCGTCCGGCGCACGTCACCGATGTGAATTAAGCCTTGAAGTGTAGTATGGCATGCATGCGCCGCGTAGAAATGCCCATATTCACATCGAAAGGAAATGAGCGCTCGCTCAACGTACGCGCATACAGAAAGCCATGGACACGCCGAACGTACGCCTTGCGCACGGCTTGTGAATGAGCCATCACTTCTTGGCACAAATTACAAAGCTGACAGACAGATTTATGGAATGGGAATTTACCGTAGATTTTACATGCATCAGTGCTCTACTGTAGCTGAGTTACTGTTTACTAATTTTATCGTTTCCCCTTTATTTTATTCTACACAATTCTTATGCTTCATTGCAGCAACACTTTTACACAGATACCGACCATTTGTCCCTCATTTCTTGTGCGGCGTTCGCGTATTTGTCGTAGACCTCATCGCTTTTCGGATTTTTCAACAACTCGTCCATGAAAGTGATGTAGCCCATGGCGAGTCGAAGCGTTTCAATGCGGGATAAATGCTTTTCGTAGGCGAATTTCGGGATCTGAGCGCGCAGAATATCGAAAGCGCCGTTCAGATTGAACATGCGCTTTCTCTCGCGCACGTTCGCCGCTTTCCGTTGCGCAGCAGTCGGTATTCTTCGTCGCGGTTTCTTAATTCTACTGCTGGATTCGCTCAATAATCGGCTTCAAACATGCATAATTGTGATGTGCGAAAGGGGTGGTACATTATTCTTGGCGGCACCAGAAATATATAATTCTTGCTTGGGGAAGAATGGACGACTTCGTGTAAACTAAAGAAAGCATCCCTGGCGCAGATTCGCCCCAATTATTTGGGTTATTGAAAGATGGAAATATTTGGATACCCAGGCCAATTAGGGTGGTTTTTACGAAACCAACCCAATTATTTGGTTTCGTAAAATTCGATAATTTAGCGAACCCAAATAATTGGATTTTACGAAACCAAATAATTGGGTATCCAAATAATGGGATATTTCAAAAACCCAAATAATGGAGGCGAATCTGCGCCAGAGATGGTTTCTTTAGTTTGCACGAAGTCGTCCATTCTTCCCCTAAGCAATCAATTATATATTCTTGGTGGCACTTTACCTGTGGAATAAACTCGTAACCTTTAGGTTTCATTCCAGACCGATAGGCTCAGCTCGCTTTCTTGTCTAAAAATGCATGTTCAAAGCCGACCGCTGAAGCTTCGTCATTCTTTCTGCTCTTTCTTTGCCGTTGTTTTCTCTGCTTCATTATCTGCCTCTCTTGCATATCTGTCTCCCCTCCGGCCGATGTGGCAGCTGCTTGAGCGTCCGATGTGGTTGTGTCAGGCGAAGAATATGGCAAGTTCGATTCCAAGCTACGCCTTTCTTCCGTTTCACAGTTTGACCTGTTGTTCGCGATGTAAACATCTGACACAGGTGTTAGGAATGATGCGGCAGTTGTTGTACTGTTGGCCTGCTGTTCTTCCAAATGGTACAATGGCGTGCAAGATGAACTGGAAATGTTAGAAGGCTGTAAGTTGCAGTAGATCCTGCAATGACCATCTGCTGTTGACATGCCATCATGAGCAAAAGATTCATAAGAACTGGAGTCCACTGGAAATGAATTGAACTGTTCAGATGAGGCCGTGTGACCGTATGGAAGTGGCCCAGGGCTGGAGGAACTACAGGGTGTCTCACGTAGACCTACCTAACGATCCAGCCTTATAACTTCCGTATTACAGTAGATATGAAGCTGAAATTTTGTCCCCAGAAGCCCAAGAATATACCATTTGTTGTGGGAAAATTTGGGCCAGATAGGTCAACTACAGTAGGGATGAAATTACGAGCTTGCAAATTTTGGACCCTGTTTTTCGCATTTTCCGCACTGAGCATGGTTTTGGGACTAAAATCTTCTGCTGAGCATGGTCAAGCAGCTCATCCAACATTGAAATATGACGGAACAACAATGGCTGAACGTCATCAAAGTCAACACAACGGATTCAAAAATGAAGGCGATTTACCGCTCATAACAGCCTTCAAGGTGCTGTCGAGGTCAATAGCGGTACCACTGATTTCAAAATGTTGAAAAACGTGGTCACAAATTTGCAAGCTCGTAATTTCATCCCTACTTGACCTATCTGGCTCAAATTTTGCCACAATAAATGGTATATTCTTGGGTTTCTGGGGACCAGATTTCAGCTTGATACCTAATGTAGTACGGAAGTTATAAGGCTGGATCGTTAGGTAGGTCTACGTGAGACACCCTGTAGTATTATTGATCTGGTCAGTGGGAAAAAAGAATGAACTGATGTGAAAGTTGGATGGCGAACTAAGCAGTGGAGATGATGGAACATTGTTTGGATACAGTTCAGATGACCCCTCATTAGGTGGAGGCACATGGTAGAGATGAGGTGTTGACTGCAGATTACAAAGCGATGTGAATTGCTGACCACTGAAAGATCCACAGAGCTCAGAGATGGGTGGGATGGGCTGGGGTTGTGTTGAAACTTCGGGGTTCATTTTTTGTTGGACCAACTTGCATTCAGTGTGGAATGAAGCTCACTGGGGGTGTTGTTGGAGTAGCTTTCTGACTTGGGATATGATTTTAGCAGAGGTTTGTGTGGAAGTCATTGAATGGCAGCAGAAGGTCAGGCCATCAAAAATTAGGAAGAGCCGACGAACATACAGTATGACAAATTCCTTATTTTGCTGAACTGAAAATCTGTCGCGTGCCGGTGTCTGTTATCCTCTTTTGTCGGATTCAGACCCCGTATCCACCTTTTGCCGTGGCTCATTTTTATTGAGCGGGCCCTGAATGTCACGTGTGTGAACCCGACAATTTAATTGTTATTTGCCGGGCTTCCTCCATTGCTATCGGCTTTTGAACTTTTGTTCTCTGTCGATTTGTCGGCGATTGTCAATAAACAAAGCTAGTAGCTCATCCATGACAATGCAATGCTCAGGTTTGGTCGACGTGGGTCGTCAAAAATCCCGCTCGCTTCCTTCCGCCTTTTTTGTCCACTCCTACGCGCGACAGGTCGTAAAAAAGAAAAAGGCGATCCCTTGCTTTGCATAATCTGTCTTGAGTCTCTTAAAGGAAGAGAGGGCGTCATTTTAACCCCCATTTAACCCCCGCCTTTTGAATGACCAATGGACATGGACAGTGGTCGAAGTGAAGTAGTATAGCTACTATCTACTGGGTAGCTTTTCAATACGAGGCGCACAAATATTATAGGCTATTTAGTTCGTTTATACGTACCCATGTTCAGACAATTATTGCATGAATGAAGTACCCCCAATGCTTGATTGGAAATTGCAGTGCGCTAAAAATTGGCAACTTTTCTTGCATGACATGCTTGCTTTGATAGGTAGTCGATTATTAGGGTTACGGTAAAGGTAGTATGTGTCCAATTGTAGGCTTATTTCTGCACAAAAACGTGCGAAGGAAGGGGCACGTGGAATTTATCGAGTCAGCCATGAAGTACATGGAAGAATTTGGGGTGCACAAAGATCTGACGACCTACAAGAAATTGTTGGATATTTTTCCGAAGGGAAAGATGCAGGCAAAGAATATGTGGCAGGTCAGTACATCACATGCCATTACGTACCTACAAGGCCTATTGTAGCCACAATGCAAAGCAAGTATGCCCTGTAAATTGAAGGTGACTTATTTGATTGCAATGTTATTTTTTCAGCTAGATATGTGGCACTATCCCAAGCAACAACACTGCGCAATCGATTTATTGGATCAAATGGAATATTGGAGTGAGTTGTTGATTTTATAGCGCGCTACACACGTGGTGAGTAACCGGCACCCCTATGCTTCATCACATACTTACGGGGAATTCACCGTGAGTTTACGCACCTCGTGTGTAGCGCACTTATATTTAGCATGTAGCCACTAGCCATGCAAGCATTCATTCATATTCGCTACTTGCGTTGTGATTCCTAGGCGTGTACCCAGACGCGGAGGTGGTGGATTTGGTGAACAACGCGTTCGGCGAGTGGTCGCACGTCTCGCGCAAGATGAAGCGCATGATGTACTGGATGCCCAAGTTCAAGAATCTTAACCCCTACCAGATTCCTCGCCCCACGCCGTCGGACGGACTGGAGTTGGCGCAGCTGGCCGTCAGACACATGTGCAGAGATCCCGCCACCGAGTTCGATATTTGGCTGGTGAGGGTGGGTTGGGTATGGGTTAACACATACCACGACGAGGCGTCACATTGTTGGCAACAAGTCGCCCAACGGTTGTCGATTTGTTGTCCGTTTGTTGATAAACAAATTAGGGGGATTGTTGGTTTGTTATCAGTTTGTTTTCGGTTTGTTGACGAAATGACAACAAACCGACAAAAAACGAACAACAAACCAGCTAAAGCTGAACGACTTGTTGCCAACAATGCCGTACGGTTTCCTCAGTTTGTGGTACAGTATGCTACGCAACGCATTCCGAAAAGCTATTTTAGTATGGGTTAAGCGGCAGGGCACGGTACTAAATAGCTCACTACGTATTCAAGGTTATGCATGCAGGTATTCTGCTTGTAGACAAAGCGGCTGCCTGAGGAGACAACTGAAGATACGTGGATTGTCAGTGGTCAAAGTCCGTTGCAAGCAGAACATATTGAAAAGTAGGCCTAACCATCCAATTCTTCTGTTTCGTGTGTGTACATGATGTACGTACTTTACGTACACATTCGTATGTATGGTACGGCAATACTTAGTTACCCATACTGTTTTGCTTTTTATCAAATCAGGCATGACCAAACCCAGCCACTGTACGTTGACGGACCTTTCAACGTGTGGGTACGGGAGCATCAAGTCAGCTACTTTGTTCTCTTGGCTGACAGCCCGCCTCATAAGCAGTTTGACCGCATTTGGGAAAATCTTGACGAGGAAACGGCAGACGGTATGTACGTACGTATGCACACGTACCTATAGTGTGAAATTAGTATGGTAGTATTTTTATGGTAGTGGAATCGGGGCTATTCCCGGCAGAAATAAACGCCAAAAAATTATGGATGACGGCCTACTGTGCTTCCCAAATCGGCCATTTGATTTGTTCGTTGGCAATGCAATGGCAATTTACCACGTGCCGGCATTGTTCCAGCGTATTGATGGGTAAACCCGGCCATGAAAACAGCCGGCCACCTACAGATTCTTTTCAGGACTGCATTTCTCAGCAACAAACCAATGGACCGATTGAGACACAAGTTAACCTAGTTATTACAATCGATTCCTCGAACTCTAAACTCTCTTGAACTCTTCTTTCAAATGAGCTGTTGGGTTCATCATTTGCTGAAACAAGTTCAAAGGAGCTTTAGGTGGCCGGATTTACTCCACCCACAGTACCGTACGCGTGCATTGTATCGCTCTGCAGATTGGAAATCCTGGCGCGCGGACCGTCGTCGCGAGTACCCCGCGTGGCGTCGCGCGCTGTGGGCGGAGCCGAGCATGCACGAGCAGGCGGACGGCACCATCCTGGCCCTCTGCGCCACCGGCACCAGCTCCAAGGACTCCCTGGCCGCCTGGCTGCGTCTGCTGGAGACGCAGCGCAACCCCCGACTGAAGCTGCTCACCACCCTGTTTCGCGTGCAACATCAGACCCCGCGCTACGCTCGCGGACACGCGCAGGCTTTGGAGGAGGAGCCTGGGAAGGAAAAAGAGAAGGAGGGAGGGGAGAGGCCGCAACTTACGAATTGAAGGTAAAAGTGATGTACAATGGGTCAGACCAGGATTTAAAACGATGATGGTGAAACTATTTTATCCTGGTCTGACCCATTGTACATCACTTTTACCATGGATGCTACCGGCCAGCAAGAATCCTTTCGAAGTTTCATTTGGCGAATTGAAGTGTTCGCGTGTAAAATCAGACCCGCGGTACGCTCGCGGACACGCGCAGGCTTTGGAGGAGGTGTTGAAGTGAAGTTTTTGAAGTGACGTGATGGGAGGTTGAATGTGGGGTTGGAGGCGTGGATATTTATTTCGCATGCCGTGAATCGTCTACGAGAATTTTTGGTAAAAACTGTATATTTGAATTGTTGAGTTAAGTTTGTCCTTCTTTGTCGTCGTGTGTTGTCTGTGCCTTGCGAAGCTGTGCTGTTCACGTAGTCTAGGGTTATTCTGATCTTGTGGAGTGGATGACATGGTCCACTTGATAAAACTGAGTCATGGGACTAGCAATGATCTGTTCTGGTTGCATTACTAGACATATTGTAGGTAGGTAGGTACTGTACATTGCATACGTATTTTATTTCTTCTCAAGCGGTGCTGCTTTGAACGAGCAAGGATAACGAGGATGTTGTTGGGGTGAAACTGTACTGTGAAGCAATAAATTTTCGGATACAATCGGTTGGCTTGGCATATTATGTAAAAAGCCACCGTAAATTGTCCCCATTACGTTAGCACCTGTATGTACATGCTATCTACAACACACGAGAGTGTGTACATTTTACGGTCCTAAACCACTTCCTCGCATCCACTTCCTACTTACAGACGTACTGCCCATCCGGTAGCCAGCGTACGTACATGTATTGTATGTACCAACACCATTTGATTGCGGCAGCCATTTTGCGCTAATTTTCATTTGTTCACAGTGTGTTCTGTTCACATCACCGCCGCAGTTAACGGCGCTGTTTTCGCTGCTTTAGTATCTCCGCCCCCATTCACAGCTTTGTGACTTCCAGTGGCAGACTACATTACAGTAGCAGTGACACACGCGTGCATATGCATTTACATTTTCCCTTTTTAACACACGCCTAGATTACTACGCCATCTATGTAGCTTGCATCGCCTACGTACATACGCCATGCTGTATGCAGGCAGACCAAAACATGGCACGGCACATGTTCGAAGTCGAACCTCGAATAATCCGTTATGTACGTACAGTACGTACATACATAAATACGTATGTAGTAGTGCATGCTCCGCATGAACGCGTATGTACATGTAAGCCGTTTCAGCTAATGTATAAACCAGCTGCGTCCAAAAACCTGTGTCGGCTAAGTTTAAATACGTGGTCCTACGAGTTCATTTTGCCGACTATTTCTGCCACATGTCGCATTATACGCAGACTACTGTACAGGCAGGTGACAAGCGTTTTGGAATTTTTCCGTGAGTGTTTTTGAGAGTCATGAACTTTTGCGACCTAAATTGTGGTATGCCAGCAAATTACTATCTGTGGTTAACTCCTACTGTTTTTGCTACGACAGTGCTTTGCTGAACGATTCGAGCTAGCTTTTTCTGCTGCTTTAGCCATCAAAGAAACGGTAAGAGTCGGAGTTTACATACAGTACGTGCCTTTTCTTTATTACTAGTATGCCGAATAATTTCAATGGCGCCTAGGCCAGACTTGGTAAGAATTCAATGGCGACATCTTTAAATAACCAGTAGTTTGGACCGTTCTTAGACAAAGTTTTTAGCCTGATTTCCGGTGCATATTGCTGAGCCAATCAATCAAATTTCCTTCGAAAATTAGCGGCTGTACAGTAGCGGTGTCATGTTGCTACCCCTAGAATCTTACGCGAAAGCTTTTCAGGAAGTTGTATAGTGAGCCAAATTTTTATGCCCCATTCACACCGAAAAAGACAGGCGCTGGGCGTACGCTCGGTGTCCGTGGCTCAACACACGCAAATGCATGGACGCTGGGCGTACGCCGAGCGCATTTCCTTCCAATGTGAACGAACCATGACGACTCGCCATCACCGCGCCAGGTTGTCGCGAAAAAGCTCATTTATCAAAGTTCGAATTACAGTGCGCCTGCCTTGAGCTGTAGCCTCAGTGCTTTATCAACTAGGCACGTACAAGATGCACATTCAATACATACGTAAGTACACGTACAGCATACGGCACAAGCGTGTCCACGCTTGGGAATTAATTGCAAGCTTAAGCCACAGCGCATTAGCGGCTAATAGAATCGCTGGCAGTGGTGAGAGATTGAAAGCTAGAATAACAAACTGACAGCACTACTTACTAGTTACTACCCACCTACGTACCTCATCTAAAAACTTACGATAGCTACTGTACCTAGTACTCTATCTTCTACTGAGGAGATCCTGCACCAAAGTTCGCGCTCTATCAATCGAGCAAATTGAACGAACGTACTTTTCCGTGATAAACTTTTGACTGACTGGCTATTCACATTCATACACACATAAAATAAGTACACAGCGACATGAACTCTTTTGCCGCGGAGTCTTATCAGAATCAAACGGCAGCCGCCTACTATCCTCAAAATCCGCCCGCTCACACTTATCAAATCCAATCCACCGCATCTTATCAAAATTATCACCACAATAATTATCACGACCGATATGAACCCGAAATCTTTGAACACGATTCCCGGCCATTACTGCTGGAAAATGTCGCCTATAAAACACCAGCGCCCCCTAGCGTCTTCGAGCGAATTCATCGCATTGTCCGATTTATCGTTCCAGCTTCCGCAATGCTCGAGGCAGAGGAAGGACATTTTCGAGTCTTGTTCTGGCGCCATCGACAAGCCACCGTCGTCTACTGTTTGGTCTTCTGGGTCTTTGGCATGTGCGTCGGCTTCCTGGGCCCGACTCTGTGGGATTTGGGCTGTCAAACGAAGACGATTTTGCCGTCGATGACCTGGGTGTTCTTCTCGCAAACGTGTTTCATCATGGTCGGAAGCGTGGTGGCTGGATGGGCGATTCAATCGTAAGGAAAAGGAAGCATACATGTATTTTTGGGGACCGGGGCTATTGAGTTATTGACCCAAAAAATACTGGTGGTAAAGTTTCATAGTGTTCTTCCAAACTTTCAGGGGTAAATGGAGTAAACCCGTCCATGGGGTCAACCCGGCCATGGGACATTCCGGGCACCTCTAAGTTTCAGAGCAGCATATCTCGACAACCAACCAATGAACCGTTTAGACAAATCAATCGATTTCTTGAGCTCTCCTCTTCCAAATAAGCCATTTTAGTTTATCATTTGCGTAAACAGCAAGTTGAAGTCGGAGCTTACCTAGATGAGCGGGATTACTTTACCCGATGGCCGGGTTTACCCCACAGTACCCTTCCATCTTGCTCTACTGATACAGATTTGCGCCGCACCCAGTGCTGCTGGTGAGTATGGTGGGGATCGTGCTGACGCTGGGCGCCATTCCCTTCTGCGCCTCCATGCTGGCGCTCTCCTTCGTGCTGGCAGTGATGGGCTTCAACCTGGGCCTGGTCGACACCACCGCCAACGTCTCCATGCTCAAACTGTACAAGGTGGACGTGTCGCCATTCATACAGGTTAGTGTATTACTGTAAATCCAGAAATTTTCGTACTCTTTTAAATTTCGTACTGGGAGGGGGTCGCCTGTTTCGTATCCATTAATTTTCGTACAGGATGGTGGGACAACCATGTATGAACGCAAATAATTGCATGCGTCGCCATTTATGAGTGCACGTATGCAATGAATGCATTGATTACCCACTAGTATGTACTGAGGAACGATTGAATGAACATAAGATTGGAAGTGGCACATGATATTGGACATGATATAAGAGGCGTAGCATGGTGTACAGGGTCAGGGTGACAGTAAAATTTTTGCGTTCACCATAAAAAAATTCGTATCCATTAATTTTCGGACAAAATTTTTTGTACGAATTGTACGAAAATTAAACGACTACGAAAATTTCTGGATTTACAGTATTTGGGAGATTCATACAGTAGGCTATATATTACGTCAGGCAAAAATAGGGGGAGGGGATTTGGGAGAATGGAGAGTGGAGTTTTTCGTTTCACATTGGAACTGGGGTATACATACGGACAAAGTTGGGGCGTACCTAAATAAAATTCCGCCCCTGTTTACGACATATTTCCGCACCAAAATTCACCAGTTAGTGGCGGTATTTTAAATTTGCATTGCTGATGCTGATTATCTGCTGATATTATTTGTCTGATGTGTTACAGGCTCTTCACTTTTTCTACGGGTTGGGGGCGTTTCTGAGTCCTCTGATCGCTCGACCTTTCGTGACTAATCTCGACTGTACAGAGCTCATCGACAATCGAACGGCTAACACGAGCTGGATCGAGAAGGCTGAACGAGAGGACAAAGAGTAAAAGGGGCACTAGTACATTTACGTACTTATAATAGTAGTGCGTGTACGTACGTACAGTACGGTTGTACTACAAGCGTATGTAACGTACATACAGTACGTGCGTGCGTATTGTCGTCACTTTACATACGTACTCTACGTAATGGAGGAAATCTCCCATTTGCTTTTCCCAGGTCCCGAAAATTTCCCGAAAAATATTTGAAGGGCCTGTCCGAAAAAATTCCGAAAATATGCCTTGTTTACAGTAATATATTATGTTTGACGTATAGTACGTAGTACGTACGTACAATACGCATGCATGTATGGACAGTATATGTACATACACCGTACACGTACCCTATGTGTAAAGTAGGTACAGTACATATTATGTGCATATAACTGTGTTATTATAGGTTGGCCAAAATCATGCCCAAGACAATCTACGAAGCTCAAAAGTTGGTGAAAATTCAGGACGCTTTCTGGATCATGGTTGCGCTGCAAATACCGGTGGTGTGTGCGGTAGGATATCTGGTAGCCAGAGATAAATGGATTCCATCTGAGAAGACAGAGTCTTCAACTTTGGCCTATGAAGACTTGGACGGTGGAAAAGAACACAACTGTAAGAGCTTAGAGGCGGGGCTTAATAATATTTTGCGGTGCAAGTGGTGGAAAAGCTCTGGGTTACCTAACCTAAGTACACCACATAACTGTAATACCATCGTTGCATATTGCATGTCGAGGCATGGGTTCGTTTCTTTCGTATTGTGATAGGCAGTGGGGTGTCATGATTTATCGATTTCAGCTCTTTTGTCTCCATCGAAAATATTTCGATGCTGTTTGGAGAACACACCAGCCTACGTTCTGATCGTGTTTCTGGCAGCTGTGATGCTTTTCTTTGCGGATGGCCTTCAGGTAGATGTTATGCTCGAAGTATGCACGTACGTACGTACGTACATCGTTGTGCGTACTGTGTACACGTATACAAGAGTTGTACGATTCGTTTTACAGGCTGATTTTGGTGATTTCGTCTTTTCCTATGGGAAAGTGGTAGTAAAGTCAGTTTCCGCTGACGAAGCAGCGTACATGAATGCGAATTTCTGGGTGCGAACAATCATATCATTTCCAAACTTTCTCATGCCATTCCCATTACTATGCTACCATAACCTTACGACTTTGCACAACAATTTGAAGAGGTCCCTTCGCTTTTTTCAGGGTTCTTTCGCCATGGGTCGTTTGTTGTCCATATTTGCGGCATTTTGGGTGACACCAGAGTTTATCATCAGCTGTGATGTGGTAAAGCTTTGCATAACTCTTTAAAAACCCATTTCATGACACTGTTAACCCACGTTTGAATATTACAAGGCAAGGAAGTGAACTTTGAATGTTGATTCGTGATTTCAGATGGGCACATTGTTCGGTGTGACTGTGATGGCATTATTTTCCACTAATCACATAATGCTTTACCTGTCCACAACCTGTATCGGTCTGTTTCTGTCCAGTATTTACCCGTCAACCATCGCGCTGTGCGAAAAATTCATAGATATCGATCGTAAGTTTTTCTCATCCGTATCTCATGGATAAGTGAGCTTCATGTATTACATTACATCACGCAATTGGGGGAGGGATTGGGGCGAATGTGACGTGAGCGTGACGATTTGTCACGCTTATGTACATATAAGCATACCTACTGTACTAGGGGTACTGGCCAAAAAAAAGCGTAGGGGAGGGGAGACGAATGATTTTTGCGTGACGTAGTTTATGAAGCTCCCCATACTGTTGTTCCACAACTTTTAGTGAGCGCTGCTTCCCACATACCTGCTGTTTGTTGTCTTTAGCTTCTGCAACAAGTGCAATAGTGGTTGGGGCAGCTGTTGGAGAAATGCTTTATCCAGTGTTTGTGGGACATGTAAGCTACTTTTATGTTGAGATATAAGAACCTGAAATTTACACAACCACTGTATCGTTTGAACTGTGACTTTTGTAGTGATGGTGACATTTACACGAAATTTTGCAGGCTTTCGACAGCTATGGCCCGCCTGCCTTTCTTGCCATTGCTGTGATCACCTGTATCATGATGGCTTTAGTTTTTGGTTGCCTCGTCTTAGCCGGAGCTTACTATAGTGGAAACAGAAGTACTGTAAGCACGATTAGCACGAACATTAGCTTGCGTACATCACTAGACCTACGTACATACCTAGCACACCATTATGATAATCTGTGTGAAAGGGCATAATAGTTCCAATATTTTTTTAGGGGCCAGAAATATTTGTTGCATGTTGTCTTCCTGTTTTGGAGCGGAAGGAAATACAGAAGAAGGAAATTCACTGAACATCAATCATATTGCACATACGAAGGAGACAGCTCAATGAAGAAACAAAAGTGATACAAGTACACATCACTAAAATAAAAAGCATGCCGTTGACAGTGATTTCTCTCATCTCGTGGCTCGCTGTGTATGAAATGCACCTCGACAACGACTATGACTGATTTTCGCATGTTCTATCCAGCAATTTGCCTCTTGCTACGTTCTCACATCATGGTACACAGTTCACGTTTATACCGTTGAACAGTGGCCAACAAAGTGACATTGTTTGACGACATCCGTCGAATAGCAGCACCGTCAGCAGAAAAGAGCAATTTTGAGTGGGAACCATGTAAATACATTGGTCCGTTGTAATTTTCCGCTGCTAATTTCTCATCTTGTTTCACAGCTTTTCGTTTGACTTCTTTGATCTCACCGCTTCTACCGTAGTCGGCCACGTATCTCTGCGGCAATATTTTCGCAAGCACCCCAGCTTTGAGTACATAATTCAGTATGTCCACATCTGTGGCACTGTGAGCGGGACTGTAGTCGATAACGCTCTGGGCTTTTCTAGGTTCCAAAAAGAAGCTCAATTGTTCGTACAGGACAGGATTGGGACTGATAAGCATTAGAGCGGTATTTAACCATTTTCTGCGGTTGATCACTTTACTTCCAGCATTTATGTTTGTTGACCTATTAGCAGTCGTCTGGTAAACTGCTGCAACGTCATAACCGCGCAAATTTGTCAGAAATAGATGGTCCAAGTTTTGAAGGACCAAACCGTCGGCATCAAGAAGCAGAATTCGCTGATATCCCAATAGGGACTTTTCTCAGATAAGGTATAAAGCCTACCTCATGTGCGAAAAGTATCGGTTCGGCTTAACATCATCACTTTTGTGATGATGTATAATTTGGACCATCCAGATAATGGATATTTTGGTGAGGTATAGGATTTTGCGCATCATGTGTAACCCATTTTTAGATGATGTATAAAATCGCCGCACACATGATCCATTTTCACTTTTATCCAGCATGTGTCAAGAAACCATACCTTATTCACAATTATGCAAATCATGTATAAGATGAGTGACAGCGCCATGCAAATCATGTATAAGCGTCAGCGCCGATAACGCTACACATTATACACGAAAATGCAAATCATGTAAAGAGTTGACATGCTTCATGTAGAAGAAAACACAATCTGAAATTTTTGCCTCTACCTCAACATTTCTAAGTGGTCAGATGTATAGAAAAACGGACACGTTTTTTACAGGTGAGGTAAGCGCATGATGTATAGCCAACTTCTAGATCATGCGTGGAGCAAAGTTAAAATTCGCGATACATGAAGTACGTCGAGTAACGGACCACAAAAATTTCTTGGGACATATAGTCCCAAGAAGTCCCTATTGGGATATTGATACTGTTTGAAGACTTCGAATTTCAAGTATGGTGCGTGCGCCGGAGCACGAATTAGCTTGAAATTTGGGCCGAAACAAGCTGTCAATTCACTTTCTCCCCTGCAGGAAAGCGGGGACACGGTTGGCAAGGTCAGGTCTTCTCTTACAATGAGCAAAACGTCCGCCAAATCTGTGATATCCAGCTTTGTCGTTAGCAGACGAATATTCACCAGGGCGTAGCATAGGAATTCTTGATCGGAAGCGTAAAAAGCGTAGGCGAGTTGATTGGCTAATTTCGGAGGTGGAGACTGGGGTTTCTTTGACTCTTCTTTATTTCGCTTCATTGGTTCAGGTCGCGATTCTTCATCTAACAAGCCTTCCCGAATGATCGGATCTGCTTCTTGCTTTCTTTGAGCAATTTCTAGAACGTGTCGATTTCTCCGGTGCGACTGAATCATCGCCTTGTGTTGTTGAATCGTTGCCAGTGCAATGAATATGGATATGAGTCCTATGCAAAAGATGGGCCCGATGACTAGACAAAGCTGAATTTTGAGGAAGTAAGACATTTTATGTCGAGAAATCTTCATTGGAACACCTTTTTCACTTTATATACATAACAAGTTTTTATTTTTTTCTGCATGCAGATGATGGTACACTGTACAAAAGTGCGCAAAAGAACATGCATGGCGTGAAGCAAAGGAAAGTGTAAAGAACTCCGTCTGATTCCCATGCATTGCATGCATGCAAGTCGGTACGCTACCTGCATACATACGTACTGTACGTACTATTTTATTTATGCCAAAACATCACACACAAGGTCAGAAAGAAACAGCATTGCAGTCGAACCCGCTATCATCGGTTGGTCCCCTTTTCTCCTTTCCCAAAAGTTTGATGAAGGAAAGGGAGAAGGAAAAGTTCCTCATATTTTGCCATAATCTGCCCCGAACTAATTGCGTGAGATTGATGCGATACCACACCACACCCTGCAAGACAGGACGCCCTTTCATTCTATTGTGTAGCACTAGCAGAGGGGCAGAAGGGATTAGATTACCGCCCTCACTTCTGGCCCCCTCCTTGCTTTTATTGGAGCGGGCAGAAGAACCCTATGGTGACCCCGCTGTGCTCGCACGGTGCGTCTGCTGTGTACTATTATTGCTCATAACTGTCTGCTTGCTTGCATTTATCGTTCGGGTCTTACTGACACTACGCAAATGCTAAGGATGTCACGGATTCCCGTCTTGTATTTTTTTGTTTGGGATTTAGCTCAAGCACAAAAATGGACAAAATGGTTAAAAACCTAAAAGGGACGAAAATACAAAAACAGGGGTCTGTTATACAAAAAAATGAGATCCTTGACACCTCTAGTACCAACGCAGTATCTGTTTTTCCAGCACCCCACCAGAGGTCGCTGGAGTGTGATGGTCTCGTAGCGAATAATATGGCGCCAATTCGAATGTTGAAAACTAGCCTAAAATGTCTGTAAAACTAAAGTTGTCCAGCCTGCAGGAGGAGCATTATGACTGAATAGGAGGCAAAAATACACGGCCAAAGGTTCAACCTACAACTTTTACGAGACTTTTTTTGTGATAATCCCTTCATTATGAAACTGTATGCTTGCCAATTAGGACAGTTTTTGACACAAAACTGGCTCTAATTCAATAACCGGGCACTTTTTTGCAATTCCGCTCGATGAAAACTCGTCATTTTACCGGTCAAATCAACCCTGAAAAAATTAGCTCAATCGGCCCAAGGGTTATGTTAGCAGGGGTATACGGTGGGCTAAAATTTTTGGGGCGTAAAATTTAGGAGGCCCAATGGGGGGTTTGGGGGGCGGAGCCCCCCAGATCGGGGGTCTGGGGGCGGGAGCCCCCAGCGGGGGTCCGGGGGCAGCGCCCCGGGAAAATTTTTTTGCTTATTGGTCCAAATGATGCTTTTTCCGAGCTTCTGAGGCTACCTTGTTCACAAAGTATTTATTGGCTAAAATGTCATTGCAGGGCAATGCTGGAAACTCAAAACAAGTATGTACGTTTATTTATACATCGGCATGACGTAGGTAGATACTGTATGTACGTACAGTACGGTACGTAGGCAAGACGGGATGAAGCAAGGGCTGGATTGATAACACAAAAGTTAGGTATGTACCTAGGTCCAGAGGGTAGGGTATGCTTGCGACAAGTGAGGGGGAAGAAATGCAGCAGAAATTAGTGGTAGGTAGAGTGACCCCAGCAACGACCTCCTACTATCGCAGTCACAACTATGCCATAAATCGCCTTTTCCCGCAGTTTTTACTTCATTACAAGCTCAGAGAATTATTTTTCCGCGAAGGTGGATTGTAAATTTTACGCCCCTAGCCGCCCAAGTTTGGGGCGTAGAACCATGAACTGGGGCGTAATGCCGCCCCAACTTACTATGACCGTATACCCCTGGTTAGGACAGATTTTGACATAGTTTGGTGCAAGATGATAGCGGATCCGACTGCAATGGGGAAGTCGTTCAACAACCAGTTGCCAAAGTCGTAACGGAACATGATCCTATATTATTATTTGACTACTGTACCAGTTTGTTGATACGCAAACATCAAGTTTGTATGCTCAGAGCGTACTGTCACTGTATGTACGTACATGTGTACTGTATGTTTGTGTATGTATCATCACTAGGGTTAAGGGTCATCCGGAACAGAAGCTTCACCTCCCACATCCTTCATAAAACGCTCCACTTCTGCCTTGGCTCCATACTCCAAGTCCTTGAGCTTTTCCTTGATGCTTCGTTCATCGCCCTACAGTACACAAAAGAAGTCTCTAGTCCTCTGATAATCGGTACACACACATGCACAAAACCATTGAATCACAATAACAATTCTGGAAAAACTGCATGACAAGAGAAGGTGCGTGAGCTTACATTGTAAGCTTCCATTATCAGTAGGGCAATTTGTTCCCGATGTTGGGTTTTGACTTGCTCAAAAGCCTCGACTTTTCGGGCAATCTGTTCGGTTTTGCGGAAAACCGACTCGATCGCTTCGTCAAGATCACGGATGCGTGCGCTTAGGCTGCAAAAAATTGACATCGACAATCATAATGAAGAGCTCAGCGAGCGATGTCATCTTGAAATGGAATACGTAGAATGATATTAAAGATAATGATAATAGAATGATAAGAATCGTACATATTGAATTCTGCAGTGGTGACATCCCCAGGTGGTGCTCGACCAAGCCCATCAGAAGGCAGGTCTTCCATTGGTGATGGCGCGCGCATTTTAATTTCATCGATTGCCACCTTAAACGCAAAGTGGCATATTAGTGACTTCTCATTTGATAAAACTGTACCTGTACAGTACATACAGTACAGTACTGTACAATATGCACTGTATGTACAATGCGTATACATATACGTACGTGACATACAATTTTTCCTGTCAGCTCTTCTCGCATCTGCCTTTGCTCTTCCTGATCCAAGGTTCGATCTCCGTTGGTATCGAATCGCGTGAACAAAGCCTCAATTTCAGCGTCAGGATATCCCCGCCTTGAATAAACGAAACATAAAAATTATTTGCTTCAGCAAGAACTTATAAATCACAATAGGAGAGAAGGGAAGCTACGTACGATTTGAGCGTTCGCCGCCATTCGTCATATTCTACCAAATTGTCCTTGTTCAAGTCGGCAACGTTAAGCGCTTCTTCGATGTCTTTTAGCTGATCCTGTCTCATGTTGAGCTTACGAAGCATGTGCCAGTAATTCTGCATGGTTTAAAAAAAAGTAATTTCCAAGAGGTATGCGTAGTTTCTTGCTTTGGTAACTCTACTTATCGTGTTATATATAGCAGCCGATCTGGGCTTAGGGTAATTTAGCGACTCTGGCTGCTAGTTTTACCGATTTGAGATAATCGCCAAATTCGTGCTTTCTCGCTTTCACTTTCGCCTTAACATCGGCGTAGGTGTCGATCAAAATTGCCAGGAACATGCTCTAAAACGATTTAAGATTAAAGTTACGCAAATCATTTAACGAAAAAGATTTCTTTGCATTTTCTTACCAAAAGAAGAACGAAGACTATGCAAATGTAGGCGAAGAAAAAGAGTGGGCCGAGGATGCGATTTGCATCTTCCATTTCCCGAAATGGAAAATCGCCAAGCAAAGTGCGAAGCATTGTGAACACGGTGCTGTAGTAGCTTCTGAATTCTTTCACCTGCGTGGTGCAAATTTCAAATTAGTCTGTCTTTCAGTCATACACAAACCAACAACACAATTTTGCATAAACATCAATCCAAGCACACCTGATGGTGAAAGAGCAAATATCCGAGGGTGCAGAAGGCGAAAAACCAGATGAAGAACATGATGCCGAAACTGATCAGTTGGGATCCGCATTTGGCCAAAGTGGCACCCAGCTGTCTCGTTGTACCACTGAAGGAGCTCACAAACTTGAACAGCTGAAACTCGCATTGAGGTCAAAGTTGGTTACACAGTTGGTCATTACGATTCACATTTTTTAATGAATATATTATTAATGTGAGTCTCTTACCTACTTCTGATTGCGCACAACATGTACGTAGCCTACATAACACTATGGATTTCGTGCTAACATGCGGCAGAGATCTTACCAATTACCTAGCGTAGGTACGTACATACAGTACGTACAGTAGTATGTCGTATGTATGTACGTATCACTATTATGATACTATTACTATTACTATTACTAATTAGTACTATACATACATAGTACTGTAATGTACAAAATGTAAAGGTACGTACAGTAATACCGCACCTTTAACCAAGCGAAAAACATCAGAATTGCCGTGACTTCATCCAGTACGATTTGGATATAACTGAGCCAGTCGAAATCCGCGTATCGACTCTGTGAATTCTCGATCAATTCGTCCAACCGATTCTCCACTTCTACCACGCGCCAAATTGTCATCCCGATACAGGCGAGAGAGATCTGAAAGATGTTGTTGCGTGTCAGTGTCATGCATATTGCTTTAGGCTTAGGCGTAGGCTAGGCTTAGGCTTAGGCTTAGGCTTAGGCTTAGGCTTAGGCTTAGGCTTAGGCTTAGGCTTAGGCTTAGGCTTAGGCTTGGGATCTGGGATTTGGGACTTGGGCTTAGTAGGTTTAGGCTTTAGGCTTGGGCTTAGGCTTAGACTTAGGACTTGGGCTTAGGCTAGCCTTGGGACTTTGGGACCTGGGCCATAGACTTGTGATTTACAATGTACGTAAAAAATACATACAGTGCAAACACTGTACGCTGCTTGTTTACTCCAATAACGATCATGTCAACGTAGTTCCAGAATTCGTGGAAATAGGCGCCCTTGTACTGTTTGATTTCCAGAGCCTCTTCCACGATGTAGTAGATGATAAAGAGGCAGAAGAGAATCTCGCAGGCCAAGATCACATAGTCGAAGGTGGAAACGTAGCGAATGAGGCGAACCGTTCGGATGACGCTGCTGGTTTTGACTCCTCCGGTAGGTGAAAATTCAAAAAGTAACCTGAAACATCAACATTATGAGTTGACCAACAAACATACGTACAATATGTCTAATATGCATTTACAACATTCTATGTTTTTTGAGTTTCTTTTGCAACCCCACTCATTTGGAACCGACAAACTACTTAAACTATGTAGGTACGTACATACGTACTACGTACATTATGTATCTTTATTACATAAATACATACTTTAGAACAGAGAAAAGGTTGAGGTTGGAGTTGTAGACAGCCAGGTCCAAGAACACCGCTCGCGTATGCCGATCTGTCCAGAGGTTGTTGTGAAGAAAATCGAGCTCGAGTTCAGTTTCGTTTTGTTGTGTCGACAGGTCCAGGTAATACCCGCCGCCTGGATAGATAGCGAATTTTCCGTGATACTTGTGGCTGTCAATCTCTTTGCTTGTGGCATAGGCCCATCTGAAATTGATCCCTTCAGCTCACAATACGTGGGCCCTAACGTCTTCACCTTCTACCGTAGACTATTGGTACACCTCTGAACTACCACAGGAAACTTACGCAGTTTCATTGAGCGCTCCAAATTTTTCCATATCCTGTCGAGATGACGTGAAACGCCCGAAACAGTGCTGCACGTGTGAGGCGTTGAATGGGCTTCTGATTTTGCAAGTTCCGTCTCTGACCCGCAACATTCTTAGACGTGGTAGTCCGAGCAAGCGATTCTCATAGTAAATGTGGTTGGCTTGCTCATCAGTCACTGGCCGTCCGTCGTACCAAGTCTTCCAATACAAGCCGCTCATCAAAGGACCATCTTTGGCCAAGTACTGCAAAGGAAGAATAAAGCAAGGGGGTTTCTCTGCGAGGAAGCAAACTCGCAACGAGACAGGTGGGTAGGATCACAGAAAGTTAAGTTCGCGATAAGTTCACAGAAAGACAAAAATGTGAAAAATCTTTCCTCAAATTCACGATGGGAAATTTTTCTACAACTGAGCCCTTGCACTATTTTTATTCAGGTACGTGCGTGCATCCCTACCTATAACAGATACGTACATGTATACGATAGTAGTCTACTTTTACTAGGAGTCCTACTTTTACTTACATCCCAAAAATCACGTTGTGTCGTGAGGTCTTTGAACTGCTTCCCACTGCTTGTCTTTGATTCCAAAAATACTTCCTTCATCACTTGCTGATGGTAGAACATTTCCTTGCCAGTCATTCCGAAGCAAACTGTAAACAAATCAAGCGGAAGAGACTGACACTGTAAAATCAGTTCAGCAAGTGATTTGACATTATTGTCATCTATTATGTACTTATGCACAAGATGATCAGGAAACAAACGTAGATGAGACACTCCCGCAAACTGGCCTTCACAAAGTTCTGATAGTCCCGATCGGGTGTGAGATCATCCGTATGTTTGGTGCGCCAAATTGCTGAACAGTAATAACATTTTAAACTATGTATTTACAAACCTGAGAAATATTACGTATTTTCGACAAATTCTGGAAACAATTTCCTTACATCGCATTCCACCAGTAAAAATATCTGCAAATCCCCATTGCCTCTGACGGTCGCTAGGTTTGCGAGGTTTCTTTGGCATTTTCTGCAAAGCAAATATATGTACAATCCTTTTCAGATCTTCAGCATGAACTAATGAATGATGGCCAAAACATACCTTGAGAGAGTCACATATGTACATACATAGGATTGATTACTAATGACAAAAATATATAATTATAATATTAATTAATTATATTAATTATTATATTATATAATTATCTCTATACAGGAAATATATATTCTTCTAATGATTACTAAAGAGTAGGCTATGATGTACAGATTGAATTGTAGGGGTTCTTCAATCAATGCGTAGAAATTCAATGCGGCCTGCGTATGCGTAGTGCGCAGAGTGTGTTGGATCATGACTGAAGCCCTGCGCCCCATCTGCTGGATGAACTGTAACTGGATACGAATTGTACTGTGGTTATGTACTGTAAAGTACATTACATACCTCTGACTCCATTGCAGCTGGCGCTTCCTCCACAGGGGAGGTGAGAGAAGGCGCATCTTGGCGCGGCGTTCCACTGTACAGGTCGCTCTTTTCATCCGGCGCAGCGAACGCCGGCACATTCATGCTTTCCGCAAGATTGCTGTCCGCCATGCTTTTGCCGTTTAGTACCTATATTTAGGCCGTACGCCGTACAGTACAGGTGGCAGGAAATTTGCCGTTTATTTGTTATTGCGATATTTATGCTCGCGCCCACAACTGAGAGCAGAAGAGGCTTTCTTTGTTCCTACTAGTAGCTATGATGCTACAGTATGGAGGAGCATGTAAAAGTTTCAGCTGTAGTTGGTATTCAAGCCTGCTTTTGTCACTAGCGCTGCTGGCCAACAAGATCCCTTGGGACCACTGGTTGCTGGGTTGAAATGTCATGGACGCAAGCAGGGTCGCTTCGTTACGTGTGGCGCGTTGGACTTGTCGCATTTTTGTTAATCTAGCATGTACTGTACTGTAGTCGTAGTACAATACGTACGTACGTACTTTGTACGTACGTACATGTTCGTATGTGTTAGGACGCGTACGAACGTACCCGCCAGGTCTAAAACCTATTGTAATGTGCATTAGGTCCGTGCCCGGGTAGGCCTACCCGTTAGATCTCTATAACACAGGTACCTACAGAGATAATCGGAATACAGAACTGTAAATCGTGAAGTTTTCGAACGCATTTTGAACCAATTTCCATATTTTGCACACAAAACATACTGGGTGTATCAGAAGTAACTCTCCGGATGTTTGTGCTTATAGGTATCTTCACAACGGAGTGCCACATTCGAGTACGGTTTTTTGCGTTGAATAGCCAAGGCTTCCACGTTGATGGAGCCAAAATTTTAGCTTCCTAGGCCAACAGGAACCGGCTCAAACAGTTTGATTTGCAAAGCGTCATTTTTCACACATTTTTGCAGGCGGCCAGGTACATCAGCTCCGGTTTTTCTCTCCCCAGTTTACCTAACCCAGTTCTCTCCTTTCCTTCCGCAGTATTCCCCTCCCCAGTTTTTATCTGGAGCACACAAGTTTCGGTAGAGTTTTTCCACCTCCTCGCCACTTCTCTTGCAGATTCGAACTTAGCAAACAGTGTTACAGCCAAAATTCGGTCATCCAAGCTTTTCCTTGGGACGCTGATGCCATGGTGATCAAACTGAAGTCTATCTTCGACAAGACTGCTCAAAAATGCATAAAAGTTAGCGTGGAATGGTGAACAGACGTGAAAGAGCGAGAAAAAAAGCGAAAAATCCGTTGCCCCGCCTCAGTGCCCTGCCTCCGTTTTGTTCCAAAAAAGGCGCCGCAACTTTGACCGCTTACAGCGCCGTGACAAGACATGCTAGGAAGCTAAAATGTTGGCTCCATCAACGTTGAAGCCTTGGCTATTCAACGCAAAAAACCGTACTCAAATGTGGCACTCCGTTGTGAAGATATAAGCACAAACATCCGGAGAGTTACTTCTGATACACCCTGTATTTCAGTGTGAATATTTCTTTGGAAATTACCTACTATATCATTATGTTCCGTTGTCATTTTGTCTTTTCTCCCGCTTCCTGATCGGTTGGTGCTGGCCACGATCTTCCTTTCTTGCCGTCTCTCCGATTTTTCTGCGTCGTGCTTCATGTGTAGCCTTTGTCTTCTGTTTTTTCTGCAATGCTTGGGGATGATTCACAAATTACGTCAGGTGGTAGGGGAGGGGGACCCCTCCCCCCTCCCCCTGGCCCAGCCTCTGACGTCAGTCTGACGGTGGGGGGGGGGGGGGGGGGGGGGGGTCGGGTCGGTGCTCAGATCAATATTCTGACGCTGACGGTGCTGATACGCACACATGTTACTACAGTACATACATATTGATATTACTGTACATACATACTACATTACTTAGTACTTTACATAGCCTACATAACATGCTGTATATTTTACCATACATGCATGCATTCATACATACGCATATGCAAGTACTATTACTACTAGTCACCACCTCTGACGCTGACGGTGGGGGGGGGGGGGGGTACGGCCTTTAGGCCAATTCTGATGCTATTCTGACAGTCGTGGGGGAGGGGGGGGGGGTACCCAACAATTACGGCTGAAAACCACCTGACGTCATTTGTGAATCATCCCTTGTTGACTAAATTTTTTTTACATGTCCTTCACTATTTTCTCACATTTTGCTTTTGCTAATTGGCACCAACCAGTAGCGCATTTTTGACACTTCTTATGAGTGAGTACGTAGGCTACATATACGAAGCATTGCTTATCGACCACGGTGCGATCACGAGCTGCGCAAGCCATGCGTCCTGCTGTCACCTTGGTCTGCATCCTCGCGCTACATGTCGCCAAAAGTAGCTGCTTTGTCAAAGACGTCTGCTATCGTGTGCGACCGGGCGATCCAGGTATGGAAACCATATCAGGTGTCACATTCCACCGGTGTAAGGATGGAGTGTGCATCGGTGGCTGGGACTACAAGGCGGGCGCCCTCAGAAGAAGCGAAAAGGATAGATGTGATACGAAGCACAGCACTTGCGCACAGCTGCATGCGGAATGGATGAGCAAGGAAAGCACGACTGTTTGCGCTCGAAATTACGACTGCTGCGACACAGAGGAGGGAATCAAGTGCTGCTGCGATACACACTTGTGCAGGGTCCCTGAAAAGTTTCCAGAGAAGGCATTAAAACGGCGCGAGTGCTTCAAGGCTGCAAACGAGCCTGATCAATGCAGCAACATCTACCAGAGAGTCTGCATCCTGGACCACGACTTCAGCACCAGCGGCGACACCCAGTACGGCTGCGCACCACCCTACCAAAGCTGCGGCACAGTGTTGGAGGGACTTAGGTACTGCAAGCCATGGGGAGGCAAAGGAGTCTGCTGCAAAGCGAAGGACAGCCCCGACAAGGTGAAATGCTGCTGCAGAACTGACAAGTGCAACGCCGCGCTTCCCCCTCCCCCACCAACCCCTCCCCCACCCCCTCCCCCAACCTCTCCCCCCTCCACCCCCCCCCCCCCGCCCCCACCGGCAGTGCAAAAGCCCAAAAATGAGGCCAGGTCCCTGCGTGCTCATTCCCCTCTCGCCCTCGTCTACCTCATCGCTCTTCCCATCACGAAGCTCATCCAGCAGCAGGACATCGTGTGATACTTACATCATGTATTCAGCCAGCTCTCGTACTAAGAAGTTTCAACTGTACCCTTGTACATACTCTTGTTTCTTTACTCTACGTACGTACTTATGCATCACTACTCTACGTGTATTATACTTGTATGCATACCGTTACCGTTCTGGGCTTACTTACGTACCGACATACTCTTTCTGGTTTCTCTCGGTCCAACATCGCATACTATCTAGCGTCACACAATTTCATCATGAACACCGACTTAGTTACCAGTCAAACAATACTGTAACACTAGCAGTAGAATTTGTACGTACTACATAGGTAACCATACGGAAAAATGCCGAGTTCACATTCAGATTTTATTTATCGTTTTGTATGTACTATCATGTTCCCGTTTCCATTGTCATTTTGTCTTTTCTGCCGCTTCCTGATCAGTTGATGATGGCCAGCGATCTTCCTTCTTTCAGTCTCTCTCCAATTTTTTTGAGGTGTGCAGAGCATTTTTGGCACTTTTTATGAGCAGGCTAACATGAAGCACCGCCTATCGACCACGGTTCGATCACGATCTGTGCAACAAGCCATGCGTCCTGCTGTCACCTGACCTTTTCAGACTGGAAATGCGCACATTTTATTCACGACGGAAAGAAAACGTCAAGTTTTTGCATTTTATTGCCCCATTGTCACATTTCCCAGCAGGTTGCATTGATGCCATTGAAACTATAGTGCAAATTATATTTCTGGGACCCATACATTATTTATCTCAGGATCTAGCCAACGTAGCTCAAAGCGGTTAAAAATCTCTCGATAACTTTAGCTCGCCTGGAAAATAAAAGAAACCGCATGCGTCTACGTGCCCTCTGTGTCGAGAAATCGCCAAATTCCTTAAGTACTAAAAATGTACACTTTTTTCGCTTATTCAACATAACTGAACAAGCCGCAAATACTTTTTCATTAAAAGTAGCCTATCCTATGTAGAATTTGATGCAGATTTCAAAAATAGTATTGGTGTTTCAAAAAATTTAACCCCTACCCAAAATTGTCAAAAATATACAAATTTTGCAAAATTATATACTAGGGGTTAAATTTTTTTAAAACACCGATACTGTTTTTGAAATCTACCCCAAATTTTACATAGGATAGGCTACTTTTAATGAAAAATTTTTTGCGGCTTGTTTATTTATGCTGAATAATCGAAAAAAGTGTACCTATTTAGTACATTTTTAGTACTTAAGGAATTTGGCGATTTCTCGACATAGAGGGCACGTAGACGCATGCGGTTTTTTTATTTTCCAGGCGAGCTAAAGTTATCGAGAGATTTTTAACCGCTTTGAGCTACGTTGGCTAGATCCTGAGATAAATAATGCATGGGTCCCAGAAATATAATTTGTACTATACTCTACTCAGCTGGATAGAACCTGCGATTGTCTGGTTTCCATAGCGACAAGATAGTGAGCAATAGGCAGGTTACTGCTACCTACCTGCGAGCACCTGCATGCGTAAGGTTTGCGCATTTGATTTTGACTAGTAGAGTATACTACACTAAAATAAATTCTGATAGCCGGTTTTGCGTGCGCGCACGGCGTGTTTATTTGCCTTGTTCACAGCTGCTTGAACATTATTTCTGAAGTTGCAATTGAAATGTGCGTCGGAATAAGCGTCTTCAAACGTCACTAACTGATCTAGATTGAAGTTTACAATCTCACCATTCTTTACCTCTGATTTTTTTGCAAATTTTGTGCCAAAATGACCACAATTTGGCTGTTGGATTTCGGCTTTATTCGCACCTTGACAAAACTGCCGACGTTCCCGCTGTTTGCTGCCTACCTGCTGCTCACGCTTTCATGGCGATATTGGAGATCAAAGCTTCCATCCTTGCCTCAGCTTCATCTTGTAAGTATATTGTACTGTACAAGGTACAGTTCTGTAGACCGTGGGGTAAACTGGGGTTAGTTGGATGCTAAGCTTTTCAAGAGTGCTGCAGCTGGTTGACTTTGTTTGCGAGCAATACAACTGGGCAATACTGTTCGCGACAATACAAAAAATGGAGATATTTTGGTTTTTGGTTGTTTTGATCACGAGATCGAGCGTCAATACTGAAAAAAGCGTGGTATTTAGTCTAACACCCCTCCCCCGATTTGACCCCCACTGTATGCAATGGAATACGTAATTATGAATAATACGTGAAGTGACCACTTTGGTTTACCCGAGTACGTATTTATTTACCGGTGCCTAAGCTTCAGGTACTCTACAATACGTACATACATGGGGCTATGCATGGGCCATTTAGTATGTTTTGCCAATATGGGGCTATGCATAGGAGGGGGCTATGCATTGGGGGGCTATGCACCGGTAAATACGGTATACGGATTGCTTTTGCTTGATAAATTTGCACACAGGCGATGAAAGTGCACAACTTCTCTTGCGTACTGCTCAGTGGCGTCGCGTTTGCGGGATTCACATGGGTTCTCTGGAGCAATCTGTACGACATTTATTCGCGGAAAACTTCCGTCACTCTGACCAGACTGTACGCTCTGTACTGGATATGCAAGTTGGTCGAGCTGCTGGATACAGTTTTCATGATGCTCAGGCAGAAAGCGCGACAGGTGGGTTAATTCCAATTTCATTATAGTTGTCCATAACCTTATCATATTTTATTCACGTCGACTCATGGGTATCCACCACTGATGTCAACTCGGTCATTAATGAAAACGGGTAAAGTAAAGTAAATTACCCGGGCATGCCCTATCCCGGGTAAAGTAAGGTAACTTTACCCGGCCTTTGTCAAAACGGGTAAAGTAAACCCATTTGAAGCATTTTACCCGGGTAAAATCGAGTAAGTACACAGAGAGGGGATTTTTGCTTTGAAATTGGTTGCTATGCGCCCATAGAGTACATAACATGCACATGCGTAGATTACAAACCACAACATACCTACCCCACCCAGCGTACTGTATGTGTACACATTGTAGAAGGTAGGTAGGTACAGTACGTTAAGGCAAGGTTTCTGAGTCGTGTGAGAGTCTGACTATAGAAGGACGGACACCCTCCATATTTCACATTTCCTGTTCGGTTCATGAATAAGTACTACAACACATGGGGAATCGAATGCAAAAAAACGCATCTCAAAATTCGACCTCGTTGAGGAGTTATCGATTCGCAAACCCTCCTGACCCATTTTAAGGCGAAAATTACATAAAATGCATTCTTTTTAGGTTCCAGTAGACGCAGCCGGCTGAAATTTTGTACACACATACCCCCGTATGGGACCCTACCTGCAGGGAAATTTTTAGCCGTCTAGCCCTCTTCACACTGGAGTTATTGGCGTTTTACAGTCAATTTCCATACAAACTGGGGCTAGATTTTTTTTGGTTATATGCCTATAGCTCATCAGATACAGTACCGGCCGGTCTGCAAATTTTTATCCCTTTTTGTAACGCAGTATAGTTTACGAAAATACAAAAAGAAAAAATTCGGTAGTGGTCCGAGAATGAGAACAGTCTTCATGAATAGTGAAAAAATCAGGAAAAATTTTCCCGCCTTTTTCTATTATTCAAGATAAAGGAGCAATACCACTGGAGCTTCCTCCTAAAAAGTAAACTATCTTATGTAGAATTTGATGTAGATTTCAAAAATAAAATTAGTTTTCCAAAAATATTTAACCCCTAGCATATAATTTTGCAAAAGTAGTATATTTTTGAGATATTTTTGAGAATTTTGGGTAAGGGTTAAATATTTTTGGAAAACTAATTTTATTTTTGAAATCTACATCAAATTCTACATAAGATAGGTTACTTTTTAGGAAGAAGCTCCAGTGGTATTGCTCCTTTATCTTCAATAATAGAAAAAGGCGGGAAAATTTTTCCTGATTTTTTCACTATTCATGAAGACTGTTCTCATTCTCGGACCACTACCGAATTTTTTCTTTTTGTATTTTCGTAAACTATAATGGGTTACCTAAAGGGATAAAAATTTGCAGACCGGCCGGTACTGTATCTGATGAGCTATAGGCATATAACCAAAAAAAATCTAGCCCCAGTTTGTATGGAAATTGACTGTAAAACGCTATAACTCCAGTGTGAAGAGGGCTAGAAGGCTAAAAATTTTCCTGCAGGTAGGGTCCCATAGGGGGTATGTGTGTACAAAATTTCAGCCAGCTGCGTCTACTGGAACCTAAAAAGAATGCATTTTATGTAATTTTCGCCTTAAAATGGGTCAGGAGGGTTTGCGCATCTATAACTCCTCAACGAGGGCGAATTTTGAGATGCAGTTTTTTGCATTCGATTCCCCATGTGTTGTAGTACTTATTTATGAACCGAATAGGAAATGCGAAATTTTGAGGGTGTCCGTGAACAATGCACACGCTAGGAAAATCTTGCCTTAATACTGTCTGACCGCTTTAGAAATTGATGAACGCAGTGCTAATCTGTCCAGAGCACGAGCTTTATCCGAGTACATTACCCGGGTAAGTACTAGAAAGTATGGGCCGAGTAAATCGGGTAAGTATTAGCCATACTTACCCGCACCTTCAGTATTTTTACCCGGGTAAGCGTCCACTCTGCCGGGTACCAGTAAACCTTACCCGATAAGCCATTGCATCGGGTAAACTAAAGTAATTTTACCCGGCCCAAAATTGGCTATTTTACCCGGGTAAAGTACCGGTAAATTTTACTCTGACATCAGTGGTATCCACCTTGGGGCCCATGATGATGTTCAGCACTTAACTTTTGTTCTATTAAACCCTGGTCCCGAAGCGAACAAAGACGAAGGGTTACGATACGTTACGTACGTAATAAAATCGAATATTAGATGACGACGCGCCACAAGTTCGTGCTTAACATCATAATGGAACCTAGGTGGATTATCGATGATCCAGTAATTGGCATGCTATTCATGAGACATTACACTACAATGTATAATAATTTCACATAAAAATTCCTATTTTAAAACGTTCTTTATAAAAACAAAAAAGGACACATTCTCGTTAAAAAAATCTGTGTTTTTTATGCAGATTTCGACGCTTCACGTGTACCATCATTCCGCCATGCTTCTGCTTTCGGACTACGCCTACCGTATCTCCCCGTGGCTGTGCATGGCCTTTCCTCTGGCGCTGAACTCACTGGTGCACGTATTCGTGTACTCCTATTACTTCACTGCAGCATTCCGTCCTGTCGGCGAGGAGTACAAGAAATCCTTGACAAAGCTGCAGATATTGCAGTTTTTGCTCGGACTTATCTACTGCACTGTCGGCTATCTGTATCACGGCTTCTGCTTCTATAGCATTCTCTTCGGAATCTCCATGCTGGCGATGTTCGTGAACTTCTACTGGATTGCATACGGCAAGGGCCGATGCCTCGCTTGCATAAATCCGGTCCAGTACAAAAGTAGTGACAAAACTGATTGATGCATATTGTAACATTAGGTATGCAGTGTAGCAGTGAAAAAATGTTGAATTTTAAATGGTTTCCTTCCATTCCTTGACGTGAGGAAACGCATAACTTTGGTATGTACTTGTGTGCGTTGCAGTGCAGTACATTGTGCGTGTACATACGTACGTACTGTACGTAATCATGTCGGTTGCTCAGTAGAAAAGTTAATTGAACTGTCTGTTTAGTGTTTAGTGAATGATTGATAGACCGCACAAAGTGCCCTCTCTCTGCTTCAGGTCTAATTATGTGAAGTGATGGCATTTTTGTTAGCCAATTCAAACTCCTGACAACGCATCTCGTGAAAAGCTCATGCGAACAGAAGTATGATAGTAAAGGTGTGCACAATTTGACACATCAATGAGAGGATAAGCATATCCAGCTAAAGCATCAGTGGGCACATTTTGCCAATTTGTTGAGCTTATTGTGCATCGTTGTACGGCTGGCTACACGCTACAGCATTTGAAGTGAGTGCAGGAAACGATGGCATCATCAGTGATGACAAAATTTGCAACGGTTTCTCTTCTGTTTCTATGCGTTCTTCCTCCTCTGGGCAAGACAATGCCGCGAATGACCACGTCCATTTTACAGAGACCGGCCGTGTGGAAGTACTGGAGAAAAGAGTCACCGGGAGCTGAACCCGCGTTTTTTCAACGGCCAAGCCGAATGCTGCCCAACGGGATATTGCATCGTGAAACTCGACCAGGTTTGTGTCTGTCGGTCTGTATTAGAGGGAGAGATAGTACTCTACGATACACCCGACTTTGGGGTAAAAAGCAGGACAAATGCAAAAAAACGTGTTTTGTTTATATTTTGTTACCATTTTTTACCATTTTATACCATTACCATTTTTTAAGGAAGCACTTGGCGCAGTGCAGCTGGAGAAGCTGCTTTGATGGACATGCTAGCGAATCGAAATACCGGCGGCTGGAAATTAGAGATCGGAAGAAAATGAGCCGAGGCAGCATTATTCGAGAAATCGGTTTGACGCAACACATTATTAAAATTAAATACAATTCAATTAAAATTTAATAAATAAATAACATACGTCACATAATAAAGTACAGTATGCGTATCCTAAAAGAAAATTCAGTTTGGTAAAAAAACTTACAAGAGAGACCACGTAATAAATATTTTGTGAGATGGTCCTTTTGTCACGATTTTCTTTTCGCTTTCTGCGCTGCTAACCTCATCTGTTCCGCGCCTATCCAGAGTAATCTGCAAGCTACGTATAGCACCGCCGTTATGCATACGAGCAGAAAGCACCCAGAATCCAGAGAATGAAGCTGCACGAAACTCAATCTCTGAGCTCTTCCCTGATCCACCGTCCACGCCGCTTTGGCGAAATATTTCAGTCGACGGGACGTGAAACTATCAGCGTCGATGATCTTGTCATCCATGAGTGCTGCCAGTTTTTTACTGTTTTTGGCGTACCTGAGAAAAAAGTTGACCGTTTCATTTGGAACACCTGGTAGTTGTCTGCCTCCGCCTTTGGCTACGTACGTACAGAGTGTCACGTAAGAGTGTTACTTTTCGTCATTCAGCAGCGTCTCAATGGCACCAGTGAGTTTTTCGGTTGATAAAGTGAATTTGTCCAACTTTATCCCGAGTTGAAACCGCTCAGCTCTGAGCACATTTGTGTTTTGATCTCCCCATAGTGGAATCATCAGTAATGGAACTCCAGCTCTGCTGGCCTCCAATAGACTATTGTATCCACCGTGAGTGATGAGTAGTCGCGCTTTTGCGTGAGCTGAAACTTATGTGTGTTTTCAATTTTACAGTAGTAGTGAGGAAGAACAGTTCTTCTCTTCTTCGTAAGGTGTAGCCTACATACTTAGGCAATGTTGGTATGTACTAGATACTTTCATACGAGCAGATTTACTGAGAAGTTTATCTTGAGGTATCCATTTGGACAGGTGCACATTCCCTGGAACAACCACATCGGGACTCAGCTGTTTCTCAAATCTCCAGATCACACGATACCGCGGAAATGCTTGAAACGCACCCAAGAACGATGTCTAAGAAAAAGAAACAATAGCAAGACTTGCAGTAGACATTCAACTCACTCTGGCAACCCTCCCATTTATTTCTTACCACCATCTCATCTGGCATTTCTTTGGTGTTGAAAACGCTGCCAAACGTGAACAAAATGATGCCATCAAAGCCGTCGCAAAGTCTTTCCCATTCTGCTGGCAGCATAGCCGCAGTTTTCTTGCCATTTTGCCTAGAAGGAACTGGCGCTCCCAAAAAAGAGACGGACCAAGGAAGGGGACGGGGAAAGTCCAGAATCGGTTCCGCGTTCAGCATCAAACCTGACACGTTTTGCACTAACTGCCGGTAGCTGGGATTATCCTGGTTGGGTGGGGCACGCCAAAAGGAGTCTTGTTGAACGAAACAGCTCATCCAAGCTGTGCTGAAGGCAACCGTGTACCCCAACTGCATCAGGAAGTTTGCAAGGCGTTGAATGAAGCTCATGTGTTCGGTGAAAGGCACCATGTTCATGGGCACATAACTGGGCATGCTGGAAATGGCCAAAAAGTCGGCGACTTCGTTGAGAATGTAGGTAGCGGTGGAGAGCCAGACAGTTGTCTTGATCTGAAAAGAAAGACGAAATTCTTTGAAAATATGTCTCTGGTTGATCAAAAGAGACTCTACATAAGGTAAGAATGAAAATGGCATGGTACCGTGGGGTAAACCTGGCCTAAGCACGGCTATCTGGTACCAAGAAAAGCGCCTTCCATTACCTCATAAACAATACGACCGACTTTACCCCACAATACCCTACACGTATGAATAACGGTCACCTTCACTGGATAACCGTTCACTGATAGGCGGAATCAATCCAACCAGAAAAAACCGGTCTGGCTTTTCCCCATACCCGAACATGCCTCTCTATTACTTTCCACAATCGAACTGCCGGATTTTTCCCAGACTACCCTACTTACTTAGCTCATACTGTAAAAGCATACAATGTACTGTACGTACGTACGTAAGGTTACCTTCGTGATATTCGCGATATACAGTGGACAAGCGTCAAACGAATGCGAAAAAGCCAAATCGAATTTTTCTTCCGCAATTCGCCGCAAAAGTTCCTCGCCTTTTTTCTCCTCCAGCAGCTGACGACACACCTCGGTCCACACCGGTTGAAAGCTTCCGATCATCCTGATAAAGTCTACGGGACCCATTTTTAACAGTCTCTGCATAGTCACGACTTTGTTGGCTGCTTCACGCTCTTCCGCTGTTTGCCGAATTATAAATCGATATTCGGACACTCCGTCAGGAACCGATAAAAAAGACTATTCCACTTTGCTTCGATACATAGGTGTTGCCTGGGGTTGTTTAGTGGCAAAAGATGAATCAAATCTCTGGAACGAAGTGCTAGGCTTAGGCTTTAGGTTTAGGCTTAGGCTTAGGCTTAGGCTTAGGCTTAGGCTGAGGCTTAGGCTTAGGCTTAGACTTAGGCTTAGGCTTAGGCTTAGGCTTAGGCTAAGGCTTAGGCTTTAGGCTTTAGGCAGGCTTAGGCTAAGGCTACTCTACTGCAGAGTGGAATTGTCTTTAAGGAATCGGGAAGATTGCTGACCGGAATGATGGATAAAATGCTAATGTTGTGTCCCTGAGCGCGCAGACGTTCAGCTAGTCGGTAATGAATCAGCATTTGGCTACCGCTAAAAACAGCGGCTATTTGCAAGATTTTCAAGGCATTGCAAGCAGAGATGAAGCAGAAGAATGAGATTACAGTGTGGGCAAGAATATGGGCCATGTTGAGTTTTGAGTGACCGATGGTCGTTGTGCCAAAGCAGCTATATTTCTGCTGTAAACTGTAGTGTAGACAATAGACATGTACATAAGGTACGTATGTATGCACGTACATGTACGCACAAAATACGCATGCATATACGTTCATACACGTTTACGTATTGTGCATGCACCTTAGTACATATGATACATGATATAGTGTAGTACCTGTACATTATGTATTGTACATAGCTGCACCGCGTCGTGTCTTTGTATTTGCTTTCTTCAATCAGATGTATACACCGTATAGTTGACAATACGTAGCGGCATCCTCCTTATCTCTAATACGGGGTAAATAAATATAAATAAATATAGTCTTAGTCTTCATCTGCATAAATAGCAGTCTTCGTCTGCATGGCTAAAAAATAGATTACTACCAAGAATAACGTACAGTATACCACGTTTGCACAGAACAAGGATAGAGGCGAAATCTAAATATGAGTGTCTCAAAATAAACCGTCCACCTTTCCGTGCATATAACTCTGGAACCGCAGCTTAGATTTTCATGCGGTTTCTTTTATTTTGTAGCCAAGGCTTCAACGCAGATGTGTACAAAATTTCAACTATTTCGGCCACATACTTCGGAAATTGCGACGGTTTGAATCTCGAAGTTTAAAGGGGCCCAGACATAAATACCCTTGTCTTTTTGTATTTGAAAAAGTACCCCAAAAATGCGAGCCTGGGCCCCAAATACATCTAACAATACAATAACAGCACGATATATCGTAAAAATACTGAAAACTATGGTATGATGCTTCACTATGGAAATCAAAAACCAGGTACATTTTCAAATTCCCGCCTTTTTCAAATACAGCCAATGTGCGTGTGAAATCAGCCATCAGCATAAGTACGTACGTTGGGAATAGCCCCGAAAAGGTTACGCTGATGGCTGATGCCGCACGCTGCATGACATTGGCTGTGTTTGAAAAAGGCGGGAATTTGAAAATGTACCTGGTTTTTGATTTCCATAGTGAAGCATCATACCGTAGTTTTCACTATTTTTATGATATAATCGTGCTGTTATTTTGTTGTTAGAGGTATTTGGGGCCCAGACTCGCATTTTTGGGGTACTTTTTCATATACGAAAAGACAAGGGTATTTATGTCTGGGCCCCTTTAAAATCGACGTTTTTCTTCAGTATGGAGAAAAATCTCGGTCTTATTCTTTCAAGATACCCAGTTCAATGCGTTTGCTACCCTGGCACTGGGGTTAATGCATGAGATACGCATTTTCTAGCATTTTGGAACATTTTTAAAATTAAGAGGCTAATTTTGTTTGGGCCATGCACAGAAGACCCCCTAATCGGCACTATCAGTTCGAAAAACCCTCGCTTTTGACCGCCGGGGAAAGAACGTGTTTGAGCAGCTTCCACTTGGCCTATGAAGCTCAAATTTTGTACACATCTGAGTTGAAGCCTTTGCTAAAAAATGCAAAAAACCGCATGAAAATTTAAGGTGTGGTTCCAGAGTTACATGCACTGGAAGGTGGACGGTTTATTATGAGACACCCCGTAGAATGGATTGCAGCAACTACATACATAACATTACAATGGTTTTTGTTCTGGATTATGTATGTAAGTTCATGTCGGACTGAACCTCCATGCTTTCTTCAAAAAGCGAAGAACCGATTGAAAAGAACACGGAGCAAAAGGAAGCCGTAGATTCGATTTATCCAATTGACCCGCCCTCGGTGATTGCTGTTGATTTGGGCACTGGTGCGGGTGCCTTGATATCCGGTGGCTGACAACCGTGCAGCTTGAACATGGCTGTATTGCAAAAATTTTGGCTGCAGCAGCAAAAAAGAACTTTGCTCCCTAGTTCGAGGCCGATTTGCGGTTCCTTCTTGATGGTGACCTCGCAGCAGCTGTTTTTACAGGTAATTTTGCCATCACCAAGGTCCAACTCTTTCTGTACGGTGGCGAGGTCATGTGTCAGAGTGGCGTCGGAACACAGTTCCTTCCAGCAACTGTACGATGAGTGTATTTCACCGTTAGAATATTCTCTAAAAGATTTGAAGCAGCTAATGCAATTCTCTCTCGTTGTATCTGGCTGTTCTCCAAATAGCGGCCAATAATCGCTATCAAAGCAACTACAGTGGGCTCAAAAAGTATTGGGCATGGCCCTTGTAACTTTTTCTTGGTTTTACACTCGTGTACAGTATTCGCCTTGCCCCATAAGAGGAGGTGCCGTTTTCGCCCTCCTCGCCGATTTTTGAGCTGCAGTTAGCAAACGCGTAAATAAAGCCGAAGCAATTACTTTTTCAAAAATATACCGAAATTACAAAAAGTAATTGCTTCGGCGTGCTTTGCGCGTTTGCTAACTGCAGCTCAAAAATCGGCGAGGAGGGTCAAAACGGCACTTCCTCTTATGGGGCAAGGCGAATAGGCGCATTAGCTTCCGTTTTGGTCGAGCAGATATGTACAATATTGTTACATCCTACAATTGTTATACAGATACGTACTGTTGACGTTAGTTGCGCCAAAAGCAATATGTTTTATGTTCTCTCTAATGTTTCGTGTATTGCCCCCTTCTAAATTAGCCCCCCCCCCCCTCGTATAGCCCCCAATCGGTGCCTGAGTTTGGGATACATTTTGGTTTTCATTTCTCTTGACCACCCATCAGACATGGCCGATCATAGCCCAAAATGATAATTTTTGCGCAAGAATAGCTTGTTTTAGACCACTTTAGCTTGAAAACATGCAAAATAAACCAGAAAAAACAGTTCAGGAGGTCAAAAAACCTTACTTTGTGTTGTGTCGCCAGGTGATGTTACACCAATGTTCGTAACCGTGCTTGGCCGGTAGCTATTGTCGTCTGTTCTATCTTCAGCCTTCTGTATAGTGGAGCGTTCTTGTCTGGTCTCGCTATGTACGACCGTGCAGAACAAAAGACTTTTTGCAAGAATCTGGGTTACAAACAAGTAACAAAACTAGATATGCGGCTGCTGTCTTGTTTGCAGCCAGAGCGCGACGCGTACATGAGTCTGTCTGTCCTATGCAAATGTAGTGCATAAGTACGTTACTGTATTAGGCTGCTAACAGACTCATGTCCGCGTTCGACTCGACAATAGTGAGTACAGGTTATCACATCTTCGTATGTGAGTCGAACACATCATCACCTCCCCTCAGCTTCAGTCCGCCGTCGTCATCCAGGGCTGAAGCGGGAAGGTGGGATTCCTTTCGTCGTTCGTTGACTGCGTCGAAGTGGAGTCGGTGTAGGAATCCTTGGCGCTGGTTGGTTCGTCGTCGTCGGAGGCTCATCTAGCATCATCGGGGCGGAGTATGCTCTGTAGGGTTTGATCTTCCGAGCATTCCAAACCTTCCCATCTGATAGTCGGAAAGTGTAGTAGCCGATGATCTCTTCTACAGTTTTCGGTGCACTGTAGGTCGGCTGCCCCTTAGGTGCGTGCGGTAGTCTGGTCAGGACAAAGTCTCCAACTTTGTACACACCTTTGATGAGCTTGGGCCTCGGCTTCTGTGGTGGTTCAGGATTCGTCGGCTCGCTGCTCTTCTTGCCCGTGTACCTGGTCGGCTCCGCTCTATTCGGCTGAAAGTCCAGTCGTACCGGGTGTCCCAAAAACTTCTCAGCCGGACTCTTCTCCCCCTCCTTCAACGGAGTTGCTCTGTAGTTGAGGAAAAGTCGGCGCAATCCTTCTTTCCAGCTGGAATTGGCAGCGGTGAATGCCTGAACACCAAACTTCACGTACCGATTGAAACATTCCACAATTCCATTCTCTTGCGGGTTGTAGACTGCTGTGCGGTAGTGATGGATGTCTTTGTCATGCAGGAATTGTTCAAATTCTGCTGAGACGAACTGTGGCCCGTTGTCAGATACTAGGCCTTCCGGGTTTCCGAAGAGACTGAAAATCTCCTTCAGCCAGTCAATGATGACCATTGAAGTCGTCGTCTTCGTGTCGAGGTACAACGGGTAGCGACTGTAGCAGTCGATCAGCACCACGATGTATCGATCATTGTAGAATGGGCCAGTGATGTCAATTGCATATTGCACGGCTGGCTTCTGAGGAGCAGGAATTCTCTTCTCTGCTTGCACAGTGTTGGGTCTGGATTTGCTGCTTTGCTGGCAAACATGGCAGTGCTTCAGCTTCACCATTCGGTCAATGTCGTCGTCGCGTCCTGGCCACCAAAAACTGCTTCTCACCAATCGGCGGAAACGCACAATGCCAGGATGACCTGCATGAGCTTCTCTGAGGATAGCTTGTCGGAGAGAGTCGGGAGGTATCAGCAGTTCTCCTTTGTAGAGGAGGCCATTCTTCTCTTTCAGCATCGGAGCAAGACGCTTGTAGGGAAGGACTCCTGATGGCAGAGACTGCGGCCAGGTTCCCTTGCCTAAGCATTGCATCACGAGTGAGAGAAGAGTGTCCTGCTGTACGGCGGCTGTCAGATCATCGGTTCGGATTCCTCCAATCTTGAATGGCACCCCGAGCTGGCTGGCCCTTTCCTCGAGTCGGGACAAGTAGTCAGCAACCACATTTGCTTTGCCCGGTAGGTACGCCAATTCATAGTCGAATTCTGACAGGCGTTCTCTCCATCGCAGGAACTTGGAACTTTGACGGCGATCTTTCGGTTTTCGCAGCATCGTGGTGAGCGCCTGGTGATCCGTGCGCAAGGTGAACGGTCTTCCAAGCAGGAATTTCTCCCAGTGCTCACATGCAGAGAGGGCGGCGAGAGCTTCTTTCTCATTTGCGGCGTACCCTCGTTCGGTTGGTGTGAGTGTCTTGTTGAAGAATGCGATCGTGACCTCTTTCTGGCCTTGCTTCTGGCTCAGTGTGGCGCCCATTCCCACATCCGATGCATCGCTTGTGACAAAGGTCGGCAGATTCGGATTGAAAATTGCGGCTTGCACACTTTCGGCGAGCATTCTCTTCAGCGTTTCGAAGCTGGTTTGGCATTCTCCAGTCCACTCAAACTTCACATTCTTGCGGCTC
>JASAMW010006621.1:0-12602 GCA_030247985.1 Epsilonema sp. ZAB3_2
GCAGTGGAACGGGTGATAAAAATGGTTCACTGGAAGCAACACAGCAAGTCCAGGTTGCTCCACCAAAAGCTTCTGCGTGTTATTTCTCTCATACAGTTACGTAGGTCGCTTTTTTCGCGTAGCGAGAGATATTGAGATGCTGGTGAAATAATTAGGAAGGCATACGCATACCTTCAAAAATATTTTGGTACCATTGCAAACTGTGAAAACAAACTCCACATAAATGTCAGAAATGAGAGGGATGCATACAGTAATTTTATTTATGTTCCTTACAGGGTGTCTCAGAAATGCTAACTTCTACTATATACAACAATCAACAAATAGACATCCATTATTTTTGGATTTTTACAGTAGGCCTACCACCTAATTTAATGTTTCAGCTGAACCTGTGTGAACTTTATTCAACTGGACCCAACTCGTTGGAAGAGGAGACGAATTGTCAAATCTACCACGATGGAATCTTCAGAAACACCTGGGATTGGCTGATGATGGTGGTCACATTCTACGTTGGAGTGGTACTAAAAAAGCAAAATCTGTGGAGTTTGTAATTAGCGGCAAAAAAGATGTTATGAAATAAGCATGATGGGAAAATTGCACCGTTTTCTTCAGTCCGCTCCGTACAACGCCGTGTTTTCGATGAACGGTCGCTATGGAACCGCTGAAAGCATTGCTGGCGATGTCATAGTTGAGCTGCTCTTCATTCTCGGTAAGTAACGTTGCATTACTACAGTAGTTGTCAAAAGTCTACATTACGAATAACAGCAAAAAACCCAAGCCTAAAGCTCTGAAGGGCAGCTGGCTGTTGGTTGGCCCGTTGGCCTGGCCTTGAGAATTTTGCCAAGTTGGCCAACTTGAATGCGTTCACCAACATCCTGCACCTACTGTTTTTAATGAACACACAAAAGCATAACAAACCTCCAAATTTTGTGACAGATATCTGCTTGAATTTCTTCACTACCTTTCACGATTCAATGGGTCGACAGGTCACCAATAGGAAGGCCATCGCTCGTCAGTATTTGTTCAGCTGGTTCCCATTCGCCTTCTGGCTGCTGTTCCGTTTGATTTGCTGTACATCGCTTTTAGACCAGGGGTGAGAATAAGAATGACGAGGGTCGTGAGTGTACAGGTATGTAGTTGCGTACAACAACGGACAGGCTCAATACTAGAGTAATAGCGCATTTTGATGGCAACGGTGTCCCTCTGGCTAAGGAATCATGTTCTTACTGCACAATCCAGAACAAAATTGGCGTCCCAACACCCTACGCCTATGTACATAAGTAAGCCTAAACGTTCGCCTTAGGCCAAAGCCTGAACCTTTGCCTAGCCTAAGCCTAGCCTATTTGCCTGTATTGGCGCAGGGCGATTAGGTAGGGAGGGGTTGCGATATCGTTGGTATTTTATTTTTAGGCCTACTCCATTTTCTTTTGTAGCATCGACTAGTGGTATTGCTGAAATGCGTACGATTACTGCGACTGGCGAGAATCTTTAGCCTGCTGGAGAAATATTCGCAGCATGGAGGCGTGATCTTGGCCATCAACATGACGTTCTACGTCCTGCTAGCTCATTGGTTCGCTGGCATCTGGTACCTGATCGGAATGTAAGTTGTGCGTTCTACTTCCACCTCAAATACAATTCCAGTCGTATGTACCACGCCTCGAGGTTACTGTAAAACGCATAAAATTTGTGTTTTGCGGTTTCTTTTAGCGATGAGTACGACTATGGAGAACTCGATTGGAACGTCGGTGGGTATGAAAGGGTAGTTGCTATGGTGGGGACAATTTGGGCCACCCTTGGTCACCCCTCCCATCTCCCAAAACGAGAAAGGCACTAAACTAGTGCTGCAATGTTCCGAAATTCTGTTTTTCCTTTTCGCCCCGATGATGACCTTGGAAAGCTCAAACAAATTTCGACGCTGCCCCTTTTATCGTTGTCCCAATGATAATGGAGCTTTCGAATGGTGTACTGTATATGTACAGATACGTACGTCCTTTGCTTCTGCTCATTCTATTATTTGTGTATGATAGGCTGGCTTTACCGCCTGCAGCGGATTACCTCCGGCTTCTACCAAATCAACAAGCCGGAAAATGTCCAGTTGAGGCTGGACCAGCGATACTGGACCGCTCTGTACTTCAGCATGACCATGCTTACCACCGTGGGTTTCGGAAACGAGGCAGCTAATTCGGTGTCGGAAAAGGTGGCCGTCTGCATTGCCATGCCCATATTCGGTATGGGTTTGCCGACAGGTAGACACCTGAAATTATGGAGAGGGTTAAACATATTTAAAGGATAACCTTTTTTGGTTTCGTTTTTGTCAGCTTTGATGCACGCGATGGTGTTCGGAAACGTCACCGCCATCATACAACGCGTGTACGCCCGCAGATTCACTTTCGATATGCAAGCGCAAGAACTGAAAGACTTCTACCGGATCTACAACGTGCCCAAAGTTCTACGGAAGAAGATACAGGAATTCTACCAAACCATCTGGACCACGCGGCGAGGAATCAGTCATGAGAAAGTACGTAATCCAATGCAGCTTGGATCGGGAAATTATTTGTTTGGAGGAGTCAGAGATTTCATATTTTTTTTACATTTGAAGGCACTACCTACTATCAAAAATATATCTACTATGTAAAAGTGCATCCTCTTTAATCCCATCTAATCCCATGTTTTGGAGCCAATTTTGCCTCTGTAAAGCAGGCAGCAAGTTTTGGTCTTTCGCGCATTTCTAAATGGTTCCCAGTCGCTGCATTTGCTTATGAAGGATGCAAAGGCATACATAGGTAGGCCTATATGTGCACATCACTCACGGTACACCTGGGGGCGTACATACGAATACGACACGAGGCAAGGCATTCCCTTCCAGTGTGAATGAGCCTATTATAGATAGATGTCAATTGTTTGAATGAAGATGAACACTGAAATGAATGAACATTTTTTATTCCAGGTAATTGAAGAATTTCCAGACGAATTGAAAGCTGACGTCTGCATGCACATCTACAGTTCATTTCTCGGCCTGCCAATGTTCCGGGATGCGCCCAAGGGATGTCTAAAGGCCATCAGCTTGCAGGTGTGGTGTACAAGGAAAGATGTGCCCAGCACGGAATCGAACCCGACTGGGCGAACCTCTTGCGTTCTAAGCGAGCGTCCTAACCATTGAACTAAACTATTGTGAACACAATATGTGACAAAATAAAATCTATAGATCAAACACAGTTTGCTGAACCCAGCAGAGTTCCTCATTCACGATGGTGATGTGCCGCAGCACGTGTTTTTCCTGAGTTCTGGAATAATGGAAGTGCGGCACTGTGGAACTCTATGCGGAGTTATTGGTAACAATTTTATGTTTGGTGTTATAAAATTTAGGTCTACAAAATTATGTACACTGTAAATCTGCTACGTATTGCCCAGCATATGTCAGAGGGGGGGGGGGGGGGGGGTATCATTCGCTGGCCAAAAATTTGCTTGAGGTAAATTTCATCTGGCCTCAAATTTATTAGAGAAAATTTGGCCAAAAATTTGGTTAGAACCAAAAAAGTTGCAAAGCCCAACAGAGAAGTTTTTCGCCTGTGTGCTTCTATTGATTTGTAGGTACTGTTACGTGTTACCTTCTTTCAGAGGAAGGCGACGTGTTTGGCACGGATTTATGCCATCAACCGTGCTTGTCAGGAACGAAGCAGGGCAAATCGGAGATGGACATCGTGTCGGCCAGCTACTGCGATCTGCACGTGCTGCCTATTCAAGCACTGGCCAACATTTTATCGCTGTACCCCGATTTCGCGGTGATTTGCTCGGAAAAGCTGCATGACGGACTGTCCTACAATCTGGCTCACAAGGTGCATACCGTACCGTGTATGTAGTATGTACTGTACATTTGGGAGCGACGATGGGTTCATTCCCATTGGAAGGAAATGCGCTATCGGCGTACGCCCGGCGCATCCGCGCTATCCGTCCCTGCCTTTGCGTGTGTCGAGTCAACGGAGACGCCGAGCGTAGGCCCGGCGCATGCGGCATGCCTCCAATGTGAATGGGTCATGACTCATGGTGAATGGGTCATGATGACTCGTGGGGAATGGGCCAGCATAAACTGGACATCACACGTACGTACGTACCGTATAGTCTGGCCAGTAGTAGTTGGCAGTGGAGTGGGACTCAAGGCGTGTTGCGTTGTTTGCATGTACTTCTGCTAAATAGGAGTACACGAAGCACGGACAAAAATCCGTAATTGTGAATTTATTTTACGCAACGCGCCTTGAGTCCCACTGCCAACTCCTACTGGCCACACGCCACACTATAGCTGGTGAATAATCTCCTTGAGGTTCACCATATAATGTTGGGATTCACTCACCCACCATCACCTCTGCCGCTCTGCCAAGCCCTAAGATTTTTCTCCAACGCTACCACACCAACCACACTCAGCTACAATTTAGTTCCATCCTACAGCGAATATCAGTGAAAACGGTCTCTGCAAGCCAAATATACCGCTTATTTGTTTCAGACCGAAAGAATAGTGGACAGAAATCTCAGCTCTGCTGGCGCCAATGGAATAGGGGAAGAATCGACGGAATCTGAATCAAACAGAGCCGAAAATTCAACTGTCAGTATGAGAGAATTGCCGCATTATGGCCTCCTGTATGGAAATGGAGAAAACTTGAACGATAACATGATGGGGAGCCAGAGCCTTAGCATAGATAGGGCCAAAACTCCTGTGGAAACATTGCAAATTGATGAGTGACACATGAATGGGTACATGAATTGCAAAACTTGTCTACTTGTTGAAGAAACTAATGCAATTATCTGACTGGGACTGCAAACGTTTGATGAGATTACGGTATTCAAATTTCACTTTTAAAAATATATCGACGTGGAAAGGTTGTAGTACATTTATATCGACACTGCAGGAAAAGGTTGCCTCTCTTGAAATTTTGGACATTTTGACAGAAGAAGCAGTAAAAGGTTTTGTTTATTTTGGCACGATAATTTCTCTTCTCGGAGAGTTGGTTTTTCAACCAGAAAGACAACGAAAGGTAAGACTGTAGCCGATCAGTGTTACACAAAAGAGAAACATCAATGTAGATGAAAGAAAGGTGCGCGCTTTCTTCAGAAAAAACCAAAATCAAATCGAAATCAAACAAAAACAAGAAGCTGTCCACTTTCTTGCGAACCGAAACATAAACCGCCAGTAATTCTTTCCTCTCCAACAACAAAACCCTGCCTCTAGTCCTAACCTACCACCTTTGAAGAATAGATAAATAATGGCGTCAGGAGGAGCAACCTCCACCACAGCAGAAGTCCCCATCAACACCATCTTAGCCCCTCCCCCCGGAGGAGCGGAAGGCCGGGTTCCGAGGTTGCAGCTGACGGACAGTCGCAAACTGGCCCAGATAAACGGGCAAATCAACCGCATGACCAAACAGGAGATCATTGAACAGCTGAATAGACTGCATATTTCCGCAACGTAAGTGAACAAAGCATGCTGTATGCACTACGTGCGTGAGTAAATGTATTGTTTTGATGGGGTAGAGTATGCTGCTATAAGCTTATAAAACACGTAGTAGCGCTTTTTTTATTGCAAAACTTATTTATTTGTGAGCATTTTCTTTACTTTTTAGCCGAATAACCGCTACTTGGCTAAAAAGTAAATAAATTGTGCGTCAAAATATACAAGATTTGCAAGAAAATGCGCTACTACGTGTTACACTTTATATTACCCCGCTCTATCCCAGTAATTCGTTTGTAGTCCTTATTTACCCCGGGTTTCCACTCACACGTACTGTTTGTTCGTTGTAGAGGTACGAAAGAAGTTGCGAAAAAGCGGCTGAAGAACTATTTCAAACAGCAGCGCGCCTTGCAACTTGCTAGAAGGCCGAAGGGAGAGAGAATTCCCCCGTACGATCGCTACTACGACTACTTGTGCGTGTTGGACTTCGAGTGTACGTGTGAAGAGAATGTGTACGATTATGCGCACGAGATCATAGAATTTCCGGTGGTTCTGGTCAAAACTGCCACTCTTTCTGTGGTATGTAACGTATATTATGTAGGGTATTGTGGGGTAAACCCGGACACCGAAGCTTTTCTGAACTTGCCGCTTCAGCAAATGATGAGGTAGCTCATTTGAAAGAGGTGAGTTCAAGGAATCGATTGGTAGAATACGTGTCTGAATCGGTCGTATGGTTGCTGAAGTATACTATGTGTCCGGGTTTACCCCACAGTACCTTCTATTATACAGTATATGGACCAGTTGGGCTAAGAATTATGCGTGGTCGCGGGTTGACCCCTTGTACTGTTCACTATGTGCTGTGTAATACGCAGGAGTCAGCTCGCGACCACCCATAATTCTTAGCGCAACTGGTCCATATGTCGGTGTGAAGTACCGTGGCGATGGGTATTCACGAGTTGCATTATGTGGGGGCGCGGCTGCAATATGGCTTCTTTTTCTTTTCAGATCGGCCCTAACCCTTTTCAGTCTATTAGCCAGTCGAAACATCAAAGTCATGAGTTCACCCAGGGACGACGAATTTTTCTGTTGCTATGCTATGAAAGTAGCCTGGGCGAACTCGTAACTATGATGTTTCGACTGGCTATAAGACTGGAAGGTTGAGGACGTGATCTGAAGGAAAAAAGGGTCCCTAATAACACAACTCGTGGATGTTATGACACGCAGCCTGTAGCTAATAGCGGTGACTTGAGTCCTTGACTTATGGTATGTTCACATAACCGCCCTTCGCTCATCAATGCGTCCGGCGTTCGCCGAGCAAAGCATGGACTTCTAGAAAAAGATGGCGAAAGTCACGTACCGGAACACGAGCGCGTGGAAGAATTTGCGCTTGGCGTACGCCGCAATTTTTACCTCCAGTGTGAGCATACCATTATTCCTGTACGTACGTGTGCATACACTATGCGTAGGTGGATGAATTTCACGCCTACTGCAAACCTCGCCTGCACCCCGTGCTGACAGAATTCGCCAGTAATCTGACGGGAATTTCTCAGGCTCAGGTTGAAGCTGCCGCTCCGTTTTTGGACGTGCTTGACTCCTTTGAAGAATGGCTGGAACATCACAAGCTCGGCACAGAACACCGATACGCCATCGTTTCTGACGGGTATGTACTGTATGTAATGTGCCATAATCACCAGATTTATGACTCCCGAAATCTTTCTGGGGGTAAAGAGAAGGAAAAAGGTCTAAGAGGACAATCCGAAGCCGTTTAGCCATTTGGAAAAATTGCAGAAGTGCCACTTGCCATGTTTTCCGAAATTTTGAAAAAAGAATTTTAGCAATAGTCAAAATTTATGGTGAAATTTGAGATTTCGTGTTTTCTGCTGTGTTTCTCACTGCCAGTGCTGCATTTTGACTTGAAATTTTTACCAAGTAAATGGCAAACGCTCGGGAATATGTGGGCAAAATTTGAGCAAAATCGGTGTGCAGGGTAACCTGGTGAAATTGGCAATCAAAATCTTCCAGTAGAAATAAAACACCCTGTGCCTATTTATCCCTGAACCGGATATTCGCTAGTTGCGCTGAGAATTTCTGGGTGGACACAAGTTGTTTCGATTGTTTTACACTTTTCCACTTGCACTTTTATGATCGGTAAGGGGAATGGGAAAAATTGCACTGAAAATCAGTCTAAATCAGAGTGGTCTGTTCGCGACCACCCAAAAGTGTTAGCGCAACCGGTCAATACAAAGAAGAACAATACGGTACCTATATCTCTTTTTCTTTAGGCCCTGGGATATGGGTAAGTTCTTCCAAACGCAATGCCTTCTGAGCGGCATGGAAAGCGTGCCACATCAGTTCCGGTGCTGGATTAATCTGCGTCGCGCCTTCGCGAACCAGTACAAAAGCGTACCGAATAAGGCGAAGACGAAAGGAGGCCTTCCGGTCAAGGATTGGAAGAATCTTGAGGTACCGTACATACGTATGTTAACTTATGTACGTCGGGTGATTTGGTTAGCGCGGGGTAATAAAAAATGGATGAGGTCGCATTTAGCAAAGTGGAAAACGTAGCTGTTAACTTTTTATTTTTAAAATATGTATACAAATGAACAAGTTTTGCAAGAAATAGCGCCGCTTCGTCTTTCGTAACGTATTTTCCGGCGCATAACGTATCCCCGTTTCACCCCTTTTTGTCTTTCTTCCTTCAGGGTATGCTGGAGGTTTTCGGCATGCAATTCGAGGGCCGGCCGCATTGCGGTCGGGACGACGCTCGGAATATCGCTCGTCTAGTGCAGCGCATGTTGCGGGAAGGTCACGAACTGCGTCTGAACGAGCGGCTGTTGCGACGCGATAAGGCGGAGCGTCTTAAAGGGGGGATCTGGCGGGAAATTAGTATGGCGGAGGAAAGTTTCATATTTTTTACATTTGACGGCACATATGTATGTAAAATTTCGTCCTCTTCCAATCTAATCCCATGTTTAGGAGCCGATTTTGCCTCTGTAATGCAGGGAACCGGTTAGAATGTGCGAAATAGGCCAAAGTGTGGCGAAATTCCCTTCCTAACTGGTTTCCTGCATAACAGAGACAAAATCGGCTCCAAAACATGGGGTTAGATCGAAAGAGGATGAAATTTTACATAGGTAGGTGCTTTCAAATTTAAAAAATATGAAACTTCACTTCCTTTTTCCTTCATACTAATTTCTCGCCAGATCCCCCTTTAGCGAGCAGCGGCATCGCGAGATCGAGGAGCGCAAGCTGCGCAATGGAGTTGGAAGGGAGGAGGAGCTGCATCGCAACCACGTGAAAGACAAGGAGGTAGATGGTCAGGAGGCGCAACCACCTGCGAAAACGGAGGAGGAAGAGCGATTGGAGAGGGAGAATAGGGAAAGGCAGCTGTGGCGCGAACACCTGCCCTACAAAGTTGTGGCGATAACGAAGCACGAGTTTCTGATGGATGAATACGAAGATTGTTTGACGTGTAATGAAGCAGCGGCGGAAGAAAAGGATGAGGGGGACGACGGAGAGTAATTTTTAAAGGGGATTCACATAGTGCTGCGTTCACCAGACGTCCGTGTGGACAAACTGTACGTTATGAACGTAGCTGTGCTAAGGTTTTTTACGTTCCAACACCGACCGTAGGTGATGATTTCTTCTTTATTGTAAACGGCGCATTTGTACGTACACAGTGCCATAGTACTACTTACATAGGTGCGTTACTGTTTCTCTGTTTTGTTGTTTGTGATGACGGCTGGCGAAGTAAAGCTTTACGAAGAGAATTATCGGCGTTCTTGCTGTGATCAGTATGGGTTTATTTCACTGCTTGGAATAATTACCCGGTTGTGGCTCACACTATTTTCCTTTCCCACTTATTTTGCATGGTCTGCTTGTTATTTTTACTCGAGATGAAGCTTAAAGGGCAGATGCGGCAAAGATTTGCCCATAGTGGAGGCGAGGATCGATTTTTCAAATTTCCTTCGGTGAACTTATGCAGTTTTACATGCTGAATCGATTCCACCCACCTGTCTCGACGCGATTTTGCCTCCTCGCAGAGAAAACCCACTTGTACGGGGTGTTTCGCAATAAATTGCGCGAAAACGTTGCAAAACACCCCATACAAGTGGGTTTTCTCTGCGAGGAGGCAAAATCGCGTCGAGACATGGGGGTGGGATCGATTCAGCATGTAAAATTGCATAAGTTCACCGAAGGAAATTTGACAAACCGATCCTCGCCTTCACTATGGGAAATCTTTGCCACATCCGCTCTTTAACTTAACTGTAAGTGTTCTTTTTTCCACACTGCAGAAAATTTGCTATCGAAGTATACGTACAACATACGTACATTCGAATACGTAGAAGAAAAGTCAGAAACTAAGGATGGACGCTCGACTTGGCGGTTTGGGCAGAGGGAAGTCGGTCTCACTTTCAAGGCCGGAAGAAAAGTACGTGAAATACGTAGGGTCAGCTCACGACCACCCATAATTCTTAGCGCAAGCAGTGAATAGCCTAGATGTAGTAGTAGTAGTAGTAGTAGTCAGCATTAGGTTGTAGGGTACTGTGGGGGTAAACGCGGTCACGTAAGCTTCTTTGAACTTGCTTATTCAGCAAATGAACGGAATAGCTCATTTGAAACAGGCGAGTTCGAGGAATCGATCGATATAAATTTGTTTCAATCGGTCCATTCCATTGGTTGCTGGGATATGCAGGCCGAAACTTTGATGGCCATGGCCGGGTTTACCCCACAGTACCCTATTATCTATTCTTTGCCTTTTCAGTCCGTCTGTGCAGCAGAATCCCAGCGTGGCTGGCCGAGCGGTTGGTCATTTGCCGTTGTCTCCGGGTTGGGAGGCAGCCAGTGCTAGTGGAAGTTCGGACAGAGGTAGCGGGAGTAGCAAAAACAAGAAGAAGAAGAAGAACAAACGCGGCGGAAAAGATCGTCAAGCAGGTAAAGAAAGAAGCGCCCTACGCTAACTCCTCATTCTGCTCGTAACAGTGGTCAACCGGTTGCGCAACTGACGTATGGGTATGGGGAAGCTGGGCAACCGTCGCCAACCAACATATGGGAGTTGCGTAACCAACGCCAAGTCGTGTTGCGTAAAATAGATTCACAAGTGCGGATTTCTGTCCGTGCTTCGTGTACTCCTATTCAGCAGAAGGACATGCAAACTACGCAGGACGAGTTGAGTCCCATAGCTACCTAACTTTCTCTGGCCTGACTAAATATACGCAAGTTGATTTGATTTGAGGTGATAGAGCCGAAGCGACAAGACAAGAGCAGACGGGTAACCAGGGGAAAAGCGAAGCGGATAGACGCTTTCTCATATGCTACAAATGCCGTCAGTATGGCCACAAAAGATCGGAGTGTTGCAGCCCTGAGGTGAGCGCAAATTTCTTGTATCCGAATTTACCCCCACGGCCCACAGACCATCTTCCTTATCTATTGAAGGGTGCTCTGGGGTAACCCGGCCACCAATATGGAACAGTACTGAAAAGGCCATGCTTTCTGCGTGAGTATACCCCGCACTCATAAAATCGGCTGGGTTTACCTATGCGTAATCATCGCGAGCTGATCCCTTTTTTGTTATTTTTTTTCAGGAATTCGCCACACCTACCGACGCCGCCTCTCTTACTACGTCTGGCACACAATCCTACGTCGATTCCACCGAATACTTCCGTACTTCACCTGTGCAGGAAGCGCAATACGTACGTACATACTTACAGCAAATGGGCATATACTGTATGTGCACAGGGTAAAGAGTAGCCGAGCCGACCCAGCTTTTTTAGGTCGAGGACGCTTATGATGGCGAATCCCATCTGCCTGCCGATAATATTTTGTGCGGACCCGAAGGTACGGATAGACGTTTCTTTGGGGAACATCAGCACATGCAGGCAGTAGTAGTGGATTATTCTGATCCTGGTCCCAGAGTGACTGACATGGTGGTGGAAGAAGGATTGGCTGCAGAAAAGGGCGAAGACGAGGTTAGTAGTGTAGGGTAATGTGGGGTGAACCTGGCCATGGGCTAAACCCGGCCACCTACGCACCATTTCACTTGCTGTTTCAGCAAATGATGAACCAAATAGCTCATTCGAAAGAGGAGAGTTCAAGGAATCGATTGATATGCAACGTTTTTCTCCATCGGTCCATTGGTTGCTGAGATATGCAGCCCTGAAACTCAGGTGGCCGGATTTTCCCATGGCCGGTTTACCCCATAGTACCTTATTATGGGGATAAACCCGTCCGTGGGGTAAACCCGTCCGTCCGTGGGTAGAACATTATTCATGCGTAGGGGTGACCGGGTTTACCTCACGAATATTCACGAGTTGCGCTAAGCGCTAGTACTGGGGGTCGCGAGGTGACTCCTCTGATAAAAGTGAATTTCAGTGCAAATTTAGATCGGCGTTGGCGGCGCGGTCGACGTCGTTTAGGCAGCTGGGAAGAAAAATAAGGTGAGCGGAGAACAAGCGACGTCGATCAAATGTTGTACTGAAAGTCACGGTTATTCAGAGTCGAGTTACCTCGCGACCCAGTACTAGCACTTAGTGCAACTCGTAAATAACCGGCCGGGTCTACCCCAATACCCTACGCCTGAAAAAGTCCAGGTTGTTTATACTCTATTGCGGTGCATACGTAATTGCTCGCTTTTCGGGTGTAAAGTGTATGTCGCTAATCTGAACGCGGCAGGGAATGGATTTGCGTGCCAAATTTGGTGAGCTTTTGCAGAATATTGATCAGCATCGGCCCCTGCTGCTTAGCCAAAGCCCGGATATTTGCGGAACAGGACGCCCGGAAAGCGTTGAATGTCCGTCGGACCCTGCCTGTACTGAAGGTGAGAACGTGCCAATTGTTATTGTAATTGTCTGATACTTACTGATACTTTTTGTCTGATATTTCTGTACCTGTGAAGCGGCCTATGCTGTGAACAGTGGTGGTGTCATGTTTGTTTTAGCAGACATTGAACATCAAAGGGAAGAGTATGCAGTAAGCGCTAACGATCAGTCATCTTCACCTGTGGTGGAACCGCAAGATGAACAACAGGATACGAAGAATGAGACACAAGAAGAGGAAACGATGGAAGAAGAAAGAGTTGAAAATGAGGAGGAGGAAGAGGATGAAGTGCAAAAGGAAGAGATGGAACTAGTTCACGTGACTTATCGCTCGTATTCAGAATCGATTG